>QNTS01000052.1:1030409-1068203 GCA_003317085.1 Hucho hucho | reverse complement strand
ATCTAGAATTGGCTTCCTATTTCGCAACAAAGCATCCTTCACTCATGCTGCCAAACATACCCTCGTAAAACTGACCATCCTACCGATCCTCGACTTCGGTGATGTCATTTACAAAATAGCCTCCAATACTCTACTCAACAAATTGGATGCAGTCTATCACAGTGCCATCCGTTTTGTTACCAAAGCCCCATATACCACCCACCACTGCGACCTGTACGCTCTCGTTGGCTGGCCCTCGCTTTACACTCATCGCCATACCCACTGGCTCCAGGTCATCTACAAGTCCCTGCTAGGTAAAGCCCTGCCTTATCTCAGCTCGCTGGTCACCATAGCAGCACCAACCCGTAGCACGCGCTCCAGCAGATATATATCACTGGTCACCCCCAAAGCCAATTCCTCCTTTGGCCAACTTTCCTTCCAGTTCTCTGCTGCCAATGACTGGAACGAACTACAAAAATCTCTGAAACTGGAGACACTTATCTCCTTCACCAGCTTTAAGCACCAGCTGTCAGAGCAGTTCACAGACCCCTGCACCTGTATATAGCCCATCTGTAAATAGCCCAACCAACTACCTCATCCCCTATTGATTAGTTAATACATTTTATACTACACAAAGATAAATAACATACCGTTTTCTAAACTAATCCAATCTGTTGGATTTATTGCACCCGTTACTTAGATGGTTGTTCCAGTTTAGATGATTGAGGTAGTCTCAGTATTCAATATACCCTAACCTCAGTCATTCTGAATGCAGGTTGTGGGTGATTAACTTGTTGGATATCCTAACTCTGGCCGGATTCCAGTAGGAATTACGTATCACTTTGCAAGCCAGCATAATGTGACTTGCTGGCCTGATGTGGCCACTGTGTTAGGGTATAACCTGTTTGGGCTAGGCATCCCGCTAGCGGGACACCACCTTCCGGTGAAACTGGAGGGCGAGCAATTCAAATAAATAATCATAACAATTATGGATATTAAACATTTAGGTACATACAAGTGTCTCATATCGGTTGAAAGCTTAAATTCTTGTTAATCTAACTGCACTGTCCGATTTACAGTAGCTATTACAGCGAAAGCATGCCATGCGATTGTTTTAGGACGGCGCCCCACATCAAAATATTTTTCCACCGGCATAGGTTTTATAAATTCACAAATAGCGATTTAAATATTCACTTACTTTTTGAAAATCTTCCTCTGATTTGTCATCAAAAGTGTCCCAGCTATAACATGTAGTGTTGTTTTGTTAGATAAAATCCTTCTTTATATCCCAAAAAGTCAGTTTAGTTGGCGCCATCAATTTGAGTAATCCACTCGTTCAACATGCAGAGAAAGGAATCTGAAAATAAGTCAATACTTTATATTTACTCCTCAGACACCCTAAAATTTAATCAAACTATAATATTTATATATAATATTTCTTATTCTTAAGAAGTATGTTCAATAGGAAACCGATTTTAGCGGGTGCGTCTTGTCTTCATTGCACGCCCATACACGAATTTCCAAGACTGTGTCCCTGTACTAAAACTCATATTTTGTTTTGGAAGTTACAAGCCTGAAACCTTGAACATAGACTGCTAACACCCTGTGGAAGCCATAGGAATTGCATCCTGGGAGCTATAATTCAGAATGCCCTTATACTTTCCATTGTAAGAGCATATCCTCTCTCAAAATAAAACATTCAGGTTATTTCTTCTTTGGATTTTCTCCTACCATATCTATTGTGTTATCGTCTCCTACATTATTTTAATGGCTTTAGAAGCTTCTGATAGGCTAATTGACATAATTTGAGTCAATTGGAGGTGTACCTGTGGATTTATTTCAAAGCCTACCTTCAAACTCAGTGCCTCTTTGCTTGACATCATGGGAAAATCAAATCAGCCAAGACCTCAGAAAAACAATGGAGAGTCTGGTTCATCCTTAGGAGCAATTTCCAAACATCTGAAGGTACCACGTTCGTCTTTACAAACAATAGTACGCAAGTATAAACACCATGGGAACACGCAGCAGTCATACCGCTCAGGAAGGAGACGCGTTCTGTCTACTACAGATGAACATACTTTGTTGTGAAAAGTGCAAATCAATCCCAGAACAACTGCAAAGGACCTTGTGAAGATGCTGGAGGAAACCGGTACAAAAGTATCTATATCCACAGTAAAACAAGTCCTATATCGACATAACCTGAAAGGCCGTTCAGCAAGGAAGAAGCCACTGCTCCAAAACCGCCATAAAAAAGCCAGACTACAGTTTGCAACTGCACATGAGGACAAAGATTGTACTTTTTGTAAAAATGTCCTCTGGTCTGATGAAACAAAAAATAGAACTGTTTGGCCATAATGACCATCGCTATATTTGGAGGAAAAAGGGGGATGCTTGAATGCCGAAGAACACCATCCCAACCTTGAAGCACGGGGGTGGCAGTATCATGTTGTGGGGGTGCTTTGCTGCAGGAAGGACTGGTGCACTTCACAAAATTGATGGTATCATAAGGAAAATTACGTGGATATATTGAAGCATACTTCCAAAGTTGTGGCAAAATGGCTTAAGGACAACAAAGTCAAGGTATTGGAGTGGCCATCACAAAGCCCTGACTTCAATCCTATAGAACATTTGTGGGCAGAACTGAAAAAGCGTGTGCGAGCAAGGAGGTCTACAAACCTGACTCAGTTACACCAGCTTTGTCAGGAGGACAAAATTCACCCAACTTATTGTGAGAAGCTTGTGGAAGGCTACCTGAAACGATTGACCCAAGTTAAACAATTTTAAGGCAATGCTACCAAATACTAATTGAGTGTATGTAAACTTCTGACCCACTGGGAATGTGATGAAATAAATACAAGCTGAAATAAATAATTCTCTCTACTATTATCTGACATTTCATTCTTAAAATAAAGTGGTTATCCTAACTGACCTAAGACAGGGGATTTTTACTAGGATTAAATGTCAGGAATTGTAAACTTCCGACTTCAACTGTATAAATCTGTTTTTTTATTTTTGCTAAACAGGTGGGGCTCAAAACAGGTGGGGCTCTGCCGCACCTGCCCTGAATGACGGGTCGCCACTGATTAAGGTGTATGATTACCTATAGCTTGTCCTCTCTTCATATGGTTTTATGGAATACTGAAGTGATTCAAAATGGAAGAAAGCACTTAAAGTTTATTTACAAATCTACTGCTAGTCTAGTTGTTCAACCCATCCCCCTGAAGGTATTCCTTCTCATTGTGCTCTTCCAAGGCCCAGCCCAAACACTGAACAGGCTCTTTATTAGCATTGATTTCCATTCACAGCTGTCTTCTAAGAAAACACAATTCTCATCAACTTCTCTGTCCTCCGGCAATCTAAATAGAGGCTTCCTGTTCGGCACAAGAGTTACCCCAAAGTCTTTAATTGTGCTTCTGATTTGCTTTCTTTACTGTTTGGAGGAGATTCAAACAATCGATTTGTAGCTCCAACTCTTTTCTCCAGCCCAGCCTTGTTGTAAGAACAGGAACGGTAGGTTGGAGACTCTTTCTGGCACCTTGTTCTTCTTGGTTCACCACAGATGTTTCTTGTGAACCATGAGCATCGACAGTGAAATGCAAGTACTTTCTATGTAACATGTTAATCCAAAAGTGTTACTAGTGTACAACTACTGTGCAGTCAACAGGCAAAATAGCAACTTCATGTAAACAGTAACCAAAATGTTGAAAAAGCCTAATCCTTGTTTTAGTGAAATTACTTTTCTTTTTGCAGGATTAATTAAGATTGACATAGGCGTATGACCCTCAAGTAACCACCCAAGAGGGTGAGAAGAAGAGACAAGCCAGAGGAAACCATTAGTGTTGGTGGCACAAACTAATGGGCCTATGTCATCTCCACACCATGAAGATGGCACACAAGGATTGGCACAATTGTGGGCTGACTCTTGGAAGCTATCAACTCAAAAAGTGATTGAGAAGAAAGAAACAGCGTATGTGTCTCTTTCAGGCTGGGGAGATGCTTGGAAATTCTTGCTTGCTTAGTATCCCCTACAGAACGTCCCCAAGGGTAAGTAAGACGAACTCTCGAGGGGTCTCAAGACATCAACATAGCTTTTTAGAACATATTCTGGAAATGAAGGACTCATGTTTGTTATGCTGATGATCCTATAAGGAATCAGCATCATCTCTGTACCCCTTTCACTCCACCTTACAGAACAGTTTCTTATATCTAGAACACAAATTGAATTTGAGAACCTTTGAATGTAGATGAAAGAAATCTTTGTGCAAGTTGAATATAGCTCAGCAGATTGTTGAAAGGGGGGTTTGAAAGATCCAGATGTGTATCCGAGAGTAGGCCTATGCATGCCTTTTCATAAGTGTTCTGTAGCATTAGTTGAAAGTGATTTACTTGTAGTTTAGAAAAGGTTATAATGCGTTAATGTGTAGAATCAAACATTTTATCATATATATTTATTCAACGTTTTGCTATTAAAAGTATTTAAACTGTTCTTAATTTTTGTTGATTTCAAGTCATTATTTTGATGAGAAACACAAGGCAGTGTCTCCGGTGCGTGTCCACAGCCCGGTGCGACATTCCAGCTCCACTCATCTGTCAGGCTAGGGTGAGTGTGCTGCCTGGAAGAGTGGTGCCGGCTCTGGCTAAATCTCCAGTGCACCTTCTTGGACCGAGATATCCTGCGCCGGCTCTGCGTACGGTGTCTCCGGTTCGCGCCTACAGCCCGGTGCGCGACATTCCAGCTCCCACCATCTGTGAGGCGAGGGTGAGTGACCAGCCGGGTAGAAGGGTGCCGGCTCCGCGCACCAGGCCCCCTGTGCGCATAGAGAGCCCAGCATGTCCTGTCCCTGCTCCGCGCACCAGGCCCCATGTGCGCATAGAGAGCCCAGCACGTCCTGTCCCTGCTCCGCGCACCAGGCCCCATGTGCGCATAGAGAGCCCAGCACGTCCTGTCCCTGCTCCGCGCACCAGGCCCCATGAGCGCATAGAGAGCCCAGCACGTCCTGTCCCTGCTCCACGCTCCAGGATCCCTGTGCGCGTCGTGGGCCCAGCATGTACTGTCCCTGTACCACGCTCCAGGATCCCTGTGCGCGTCGTGAGTACAGCACGGCCCGTTCCTGCTCCCCGCACCAGAGTCCCAGTGCGCATCGTGAGTCCAACACGGCCCGTTCCTGCTCCCCGCACCAGAGTCCCAGTGCGCATCGTGAGTCCAGCACAGCCCGTTCCTGCTCCCCGCACCAGAGTCCCAGTGCGCATCGCGAGTCCAGCACAGCCTGCTCCTACTCCCCGCACCAGGTTCCCTGTGTGCATCGCGAGTCCAGCACAGCCTGCTCCTGCTTCCCGCACCAGGTCCCCTGTGCGCTTCGTGAGTCCAGCACGAACTGTTACGGCTTCTAGCCTCGGCCCAGCACGGCCGGCACCGGAGCCGCCACCTTGGACAAAAAAGACCCACCCGAAGACCCCCCCATGGACTTTTGGCGCGGTCGGAGTCCGCGCCTTTGGGGGGGGTACTGTCACGTCCAGGCCTGAGTTGACAGGCTGGCGTGTTTAGTTTCGTTTTTGGTGTAGGGGTTTTTCTGTTCTAGGTTGTTTATTTCTATGTTGGGTTAATGGTTCCCAATTAGAGGCAGCTGAGTGTCGTTACCTCTAATTGGGAACCATATATATGTTTGTAGTTTTCAGAAGGGTTTGGTGGGTTATTGTTTAGTTCATAGCGTAAGTGTTTCTTCTATGTTATGTTCGGATGTTACGATCTTCGGTTTGTTTTGTTATTTTTCCCAGTTACGATCATTAAATAAATATGTATACTGGAAACATCGCTGCGTCTTGGTCCGTCACTATAGGAGATCGTGACAAGACCTGAATTCAGATACTACTTGAAAGGATGTCAAAAATGTTAGCTGTGCTTGATTGAGCTTGCCAGTTGCAATGAAACAGATAGAAAAGTCTCTAAAGTGCCAACTCCACCCACCTAGCATTGCAGGCAGGCAAAAGCAAATGCTTAAAGCATTTTAAATAGTATTTTAATCCAGGACTGCTACAGAGTTCCTCCTTAATCCCGCAGGACCCACACCGGCCCACTGAAATACTTGATTTATGCCCCTCTCTAAATCGGCAGCTACGTGTTAGACCTCTACTGATACTTTAGTAGGATATACAGATCAGTACACCGTATACTGATGTAGCATATGTTATGAGAATGTTGCCTGGCTTTCAATTTCATCACGTGTAAGACATTATAGTTATCAAATGAAGAGGGTAATTATACCAGACTTCCCACGAGACGCATTAATATTGAACAATCTTTCAGTTCAATAATTAGGTATCAATTAAAATTGGTTATCATCCCATACAAACTCTGGTAATTAACTAATAATGCCGCTGACAACAGTAATTAATGTTCTAAATTATTGTGAATACAAGCAGAATTGTTTATGCTGCGGGATATTTGAAGATGTGCACACAACTTAGTAATATAAGTGAAAATGATTTCAAGTAATCATTTGCATCATTTTCTTCACAGAGCAAGTTATTGACAGAGAAATGATTGAACAGTATTATACTGCCCTTCTAAACTTTTGTGGGGTGGGTGCAGTGTCTTCTGCTAGAAAGACGACTCAAGCCGTTGATTCACTGTTAACTCTTTAATCCAAGAGCAAACAGAAAAATTAAGTAGAATGGTTTCTATAACAGAGATAAAAGGTATAATTAAAAATGCACAATACGTCATCAATAACAATTACAAAATATACAATATGCATACACTTAAAGGCAAGAATATGCTTTATAATTATATGGAATGTGTATACATAAATAGAATGGTCAAACATACCTTCGGTCATGTAGTGTATGTGAGCATCTGGTCGTCGAACATCTCATTCCAAAATTGGCTGCTATAACAGTCTCCACTCTTTTGGGAAATCTTCCAACATCTAGTGGAAAGCCTTCTGCGGAGACTTGCTTCCGTTCAGCCACAAGAGCATTAGGGAGGTCGGGCACTGATGTTGGGCGATTAGGCCTGACTTGCAGTTGGTGTCGGCAGTCGGTGTTCCAATTCATCCCAAAGGTGTTTGATGGGGTTGAGGTCAGGGCTCTGTGCAGGCCAGTCAAGTTCTTCCACATCAATCTCGACAAACTATTTCTGTATGGACCTCGCTTTGTGCATGGGGGGCATTGTCATGCTGAAACAGGAAAGGGCCTTCCCAAAACTATTGCCACAAAGTTGGAAGCACAGAATCGTCCAGAATGTCATTGTATGCTGTAGCGTTAAGATTTCCCTTAACTGGAACAAAGGGGCCTAGCCCAAACCATGAAAAACTGTTATTATTCCTCCACTAAACATTACAGTTGGCACTATGTATTGGGGCAGGTAGCATTCTCCAGGCAACCGCAAAACCCAGATTAGTCCCTTGGACTGCCAGATGGTGAAGCAGGATTCATCACTCCAGAGAACGTTTTTCCACTGCTCCAGAGTCCAATGGTGGCGAGCTTTACACCGCTCTAGCCGATGCTTGGCCTTGCGCATGATCTTAGGCTTGTGTGCGGCTGCTTGGCCATGGAAACCCATTTCATGAAGCTCCCGACGAACAGTTCTTGTGCTGACGTGGCTTCCAGAGGCAGTTTGGAACTCAGTAGTGAGTGTTGCAACTAAGGACAGGCAATTTTTTGTTGTTGCCCTAGGTGCTTCAGCATTTGGCGGTTCCGTTCTGTGAGCTTGTGTGGCCTACCACTTCGTGGCTGAGCCGTTGTTGCTCCTAGACATTTCAATGTCACAATAACAGCACTTACAGTTGACCAGGGCAGCTCTAGCAGGGCAGAAATTTGACAAACTGACTTGTTGGAAAGGTGGTGACATTGAAAGTCACTGAGCTCTTCAGTAAGGTCATTCTACTGCCAATGTTTGTCTGCGATTGCATGACTGTGTGCCCGATTCTATACACCTGTCAGCAACTGGTGTGGCTGAAATAGCAGCCTTTACTGGTTCAAACAGTAGACCTATCATCTTGCCGCCAGCTCTTAGCAAACTGTTTGGAAAAATTGTGTTTGACCAAATACAATGCCATTTCTCTGTAAACAAATTAACAACAGACTTTCAGCATGCTTTTAGAGAAGGGCACTCAACATGTACTGCACTGACAAATTACTGATGATTGGTTGAAAGAAATTAATGAGGAGATTGTGGGAGCTGTGCTGTTGGATTTCAGTGCAGCCTTTGATATTATTGACCATGACCGGTTGTTGAGAAAGCTTTTCAACCTCTGCCATATTGTGGATTAAGAGATATCTAATAAAACTCAAAGGGTTTTCTTTAATGGAAGCTTCTCTAATGTCAAACATGTAGTGTTGTGGACCGCAGGGCAGCTCTAGGCCCTCTACTTTTCTATTTTTACCAATGACCTGCCACTGGCATTAAATAAGCATGTGTGTCCACGTATGCTGCTGATTCAACCATATACACACACATCAGCAACCGCAGCTAATGAAGTCACTGAAACCCTTAGAGTTGCAGTCTGTTTTGGAATGGTTGGCCAGTGTTAAATTTGTCCTGAACAGCTCTAAATCTTAGGAAATTATTTGTACCAAATACAATTCTCTAAGTTCTAGACCTCAGCTGAATCTGGTAATGAATGGTGTGGCTGTTGAACAAGTTGAGAAGACTAAATTACTTGGTGTTACCTTAGATTGTAAACTGTCATGGTCAAAACATAATGTAGCAGGTTCAATGTCGTGGGGTTTCCATGTCACCAAGATCAACAACAAAACATGCACCAGTAGCACAAATAGAATGGAAATGGTGAGTTTTGGGGATTTTGGTACATGGGAAAGAAGGGGGAATTCACCAATCACCTCACAGTCCACAAGCCGTTCTCATTGTCTGTTCCATTTTCCAGGGGTAATACTCACACTCGGATCCTCAGCCAATCCGGTACACAGCGGAGTTAGTCCGACAGTCCAGGTCACACAGGTAATCTCACAGATATTGCCCTCTCTTCTCCCACTCTTCATAACGCACTTGGTACTCTCCTACTCAGCCCCTTTGTGCAGGCTGCTTCCTCCTTTATCCCTAATCCCTCCCTGGCTTAATGAACAACAGCCTCGCCTCGTTGGGGCAGGAAGTCCTCGGGGGTGGAGCCAGCGGCCTGCAAGATACCTCCCCTCAATAACCACTCACCTCTCCCTGCCACAATATAGATTCAATGGTTGTAAAGATGGGGAGAGGTCTGTCCGTAATAAAGTGATGCTCTGCTTTTTTAACACCACACTCCAAAAAGCAAGTCCTGCAGGCTATAGTTTTGTCTTATCTTGATTATTGTCCAGTCGTGTGGTCGCGTGCTGCAAGGAAAGACCTAGTTAAGCTGAAGCTGGCCCAGAACAGAGCGGCACGTCTTGCTCTTCATTGCAATCAGAGGGATGACATAAATACTATGCATGCCAGTCTCTATTGGCATAGTCAATTTACACACAGCTCTGTCACACACACTTACCCCACCAGACATGCCACCAGGGGTCTTTTCACAGTCCCTAAATCCAGAACAAATTCAAGAAAGCATACAGTATTATATAGAGGCATTATTGCATGGAACTCTGTTCCATCTCACATTGCTCAAATTAACAGAGAACCTAGTTTAAAAAAAACAGATAAAGCAACACCTCACGGCACAACACCTCTCCCCTATTTGACCTAGATAGTACATTTTTTGATGTTTTTCTGTCCTTGAGCTGTTCTTGTCTATTAATGTTCTGAATTATGTAATGTTTCATGTTTTTTGTGGACCCCAGGAAGAGTAGCTGCAGTGTTTGTAGCAGCTAATAGAGATCCTAATAACATACCAAAATAGCCAAATCCACTAATTTGAAGTACATACTTTTGTATTTATAGACAATATGTATACATAATAAGTTGCTCTGGATAAGAACGCCTGCTAAATGACTAAAATGTAAATGTAAGTGGCTGGGATATAGACATAATAAGTAATGATAAACATAAACAATATATGCATATTATGAGATGCAATAATAAACTGTGCCACTCGGCGTCAGGAAGAACCCTGTAATAGCTCTGAATGACTGACTACCATGAAGATGCCCGAAAGGGCAGAGCTAGAAAAGGACAACTCTGCAACATGAGCTGGGCTTCATATTTCCCTATAGGAATTAGCAGGCATAAATAGCAACCTGCTTAAAGGGCCTACAATTCCCCGAAACAAGGCAGAAATGGAACGCACAGGCATAAGTAATATGTAGGAGCTACCATACATAATAGCAGAGGACTAGAAACAACATTCTACGGGAAAGGAGCCTGTACATGGCTGGAATTGATAAGGGAAAATACTGCTCTAACCGGAGCTTACCGCTATGGCAAATAGACCCATCAGCGGAACAGTACCTAAGCCAACATAACATACTGCAGCTAAACAGGAATGTGAATACACATGGTCACCAACTATATTACCAACAATAGAAAATATATAAAGGTGAGTAGGCAAAGGTAAATTGGCATAGAGCTAACAAGGATTGGAGCTAGCATGTGGTGGAACGTTACAAGGAGTTCTAACTTGGGATAACTGTGGCTCTATATAACAGACATATACGGTCAGATATTATGACCTATAGCTGAAATACACAAGTTGGCATCAACGCACACAGAACTACAAACAGTAAAGATAAGAACACTGGAGGATAATGTTTGTGAGGGGCAGCAGTAGCTGCAGGTGACTGCTGACACCAATGCTGAGCTGAAAACTGAGGTGAAGGAGAGTTGCATGTGCAAACTCTCTCACTGGAGTGGCGTTACACCCCAGCTCGTGACTGAAGGAGTATGGAGTTCTTCACAGCGGGGGGGGGCACATACAGCAGCTTGCTTCTTTTCTGATTGGGTACAGTGTTGGAATTCACTTCACACAATAGAGAATAATGGCTGTGTTGCACATGAAGTAACTATTGTCATGGTTCCACCTGTCGTCAGAGGGCGGCGGAAACCGTCCTAGAGACAGTAACATCACTCAGGTGTGTCCTATTTACTCATAATGATTTCCCTGTTAAAAGAGGTGTGTTTTCTCTTGTCCTTGGCAGAAGCTTGAATTATGTGCCTTGTGCGGTTGTCTCCTGAGTGAGTTTTCGAGACTTAGTGTCTGTTGTTTTCCCAGTGCTACTGTGATCCTTCCGTTACAATTTCTCAGTAAAGTGTTATGATAATCCTTAACAGCTGATTCCTCGTCTGGTCTCTTCTCTGTACCTGGGTCCATCCTCACCATGTCACAACTATAGCTCCTATTCATTACATAACTATGGCTCATATTCAAGAACATTATATGCAGAGCAAAATTCAGATACTACATGGGTCCTCTTGTACTTCAGCCATATACAGTGAGGGGAAAAAAGTATTTGATCCCCTGCTGATTTTGTACGTTTGCCCACTGACAAAGAAATGATCAGTCTATAATTTTAATGGTAGGTTTATTTGAACAGTGAGAGACAGAATAACAACAAAAAAATTCAGAAAAACGCTATAAATTGATTTGCAGTTTAATGAGGGAAATAAGTATTTGACCCCCTCTCAATCAGAAAGATTTCTGGCTCCCAGGTGTCTTTTATACAGGTAACGAGCTGAGATTAGGAGCACACTCTTAAAGGGAGTGCTCCTAATCTCAGCTTGTTACCTGTATAAAAGACACCTGTCCACAGAAGCAATCAATCAATCAGATTCCAAACTCTCCATCATGGCCAAGACCAAAACCCTCTCCAAGGATGTCAGGGACAAGATTGTAGACCTACACAAGGATGGAATGGGCTACAAGACCATCTCCAAGCAGCTTGGTGAGAAGGTGACAACAGTTGGTGCGATTATTCGCAAAAAGAAGAAACACAAAAGAACTGTCAATCTCCCTTGGCCTGGGGCTCCATGCAAGATCTCACCTCGTGGAGTTGCAATGATCATGAGAACGGTGAGGAAGCAGCCCAGAACTACACTGGAGGATCTTGTCAATGATCTCAAGGCAGCTGGGNCCATAGTCACCAAGAAAACAATTGGTAACACACTACGCCGTGAAGGACTGAAATCCTGCAGCGCCCGCAAGGTCCCCCTGCTCAAGAAAGCACATATACATGCCCGTCTGAAGTTTGCCAATGAACATCTGAATGATTCAGAGGACATCTGGGTGAAAGTGTTCTGGTCAGATGAGACCAAAATGGAGCTCTTTGGCATCAACTCAACTCGCCGTATTTGGAGGAGGAGGAATGCTGCCTATGACCCCAAGAACACCATCCCCACCGTCAAACATGGAGGTGGAAACATTATGCTTTGGTGGTGTTTTTCTGCTAAGGGGACAGGACAACTTCACCGCATCAAAGGGACGATGGACGGGGCCATGTACCATCAAATCTTGGGTGAGAACCTCCTTCCCTCAGCCAGGGCATTGAAAATGGGTTGTGGATGGGTATTCCAGCATGACAATGACCCAAAACACACGGCCAAGGCAACAAAGGAGTGGCTCAAGAAGAAGCACATTAAGGTCCTGGAGTGGCTTAGCCAGTCTCCAGACCTTAATCCCATAAGAAATCTGTGGAGGGAGCTGAAGGTTCGAGTTGCCAAACGTCAGCCTCAAAACCTTAATGACTTGGAGAAGATCTGCAAAGAGGAGTGGGACAAAATCCCTCCTGAGATGTGTGCTAACCTGGTGGCCAACTACAAGAAACGTCTGTCTTTTGTGACTGCCAACAAGGGTTTTGCCACCAAGTACTAAGTCATGTTTTGCAGAGGGGTCAAATACTTATTTCCCTCAATAAAATGCAAATCAATTGATAACATTTTTCACATGTTTTTCTGGATTTATTTGTTGTTATTCTGTCTCTCACTGTTCAAATAAACCTACCATTAAAATTATATACTGATAATTTCTTTGTCAGTGGGCAAACGTACAAAATAAGCAGGGGATCAAATACTTTTTTCCCTCACTGTATGTTGTGGTGTCAACATGAGCAAAGCCTGAGAGCTAAGGCTAATTCACACCCTGGCAATGTAATAAAAATAGAGCTGTATTTTTTTTATCGAGCAGCTATGCGCATGTTTCAGACATCCTAGATGGCAACCCCTTATTATGTTGGCAAGCTGCCAACTGTCAAGGCGCAAGGGCTAAGCATACTACACCTCCCATATGGCCCGTGTGACTCACACATGGAACACAATTAATTTCAATAACTGTTACAGATTAGTCAATAGCTGGCAGACTCACTGCCATGTGGATAATACTGCAAGGTGCAAATAGATTATAGGCCAGGGAGATGGGAAAGGGGGATACCTAGTCAGTTGTACAACTGAATGCATTCAACTGAAATGTGTCTTCCGCATTTAACCCAACCCCTCTGAATCAGAGAGGTGTGGGGGGCTGCCTTAATTGACATCCACGTCATCGGCGCCCGGGGAACAGTGGGTTAATTGCCTTGCTCGGGCAGAGGGACACATTTTTACCTTGTCAGCTTGGAGATTCGATCCCGCAACCTTTCGGTTACTGGCCGTTACTGGTGTGGTGCCAGGAAAATAACCTCTCTCTAAACATCAACAAAATGAAGGAGATGATCGTGGACTTCAGGAAAAAGCATAGGGAGCACGCCCTATCCACATTGACGGGACCGCAGTGGCGAAGGTGGAAAGCTTCAAGTTCCTCTGCGTACACATCACTGACGATCTGAAATGGTTCACCCACACAGAAAGTGTGATGAAAAATACCAACAGCGCCTATTCAACATCAGGAGGCTTAAGACATTTGGCTTGGCCCCTAAGACCTTCACAAACTCTTACAAATGCACAATTGAGAGCATCCTGTCGGGTTATTTCACCGCCTGGTACGGCAACTGCACCACCCGCTACCGCAGGGCTCTCCAGAGTGTGGTGAGGTCTGCCCAATGCATCACCGGGGGCAAACTACCTGCCCTCCAGGACACCTACAGCACCTGATGTCACAGGAAGGCCAAAAAGATCATCAAGGACACCAACAACCCGAGCCACGGCCTGTTCACCCCGCTATCATCCAGAAGGCTGGGACAGAGAGACTGAAAAACTGCTTCTATCTCAAGGCCATCAGACTGTTAAATAGACATCACTAGCTGGCTACCACCCGGTTACTCAACCCTGCACCTTAGAGGCTGCTGCCCTTTGTACATAGACATGGAATCACTGATCACTTTAATAATGGAACACAAGTCACTTTAATGATGTTTACATACTGATTTACTCATTTCATATGTATATACTGTATTCTATTCTACTGTATTTATATATTTATAAATTTCTTAATTTCATTATTTTACTTTTAGATTTGTGTGTTGTGAATTGTTATATACTACTGCACTGTTGGAGTTAGGAACACAAGCATTTCGCTACACCCGCAATAACATCTGCTAACATCTGTGTGTATGTGACCAATGAAATTTGATTTGATTTGACCCAACGCTCTGGGATTCGTTCTAGCAACCTTTTGGTTACTGGCCCAATGCTCCTACCCACCAGGCTTGTACCTGTTGGCAAACAAATACCCTCTACGTTATACATACGCACACAGACACACACAACATACACACGCGCATAGCATGGACATGTACGTACCTACGTACGCATGCATATGTGCACGCATAGCAGAGGAGGCTGGTGGTAGGAGCTATAGGAGGACGGGCTCATTGTAATGGCTGGAATGAAATAAATGGAATGGAGTCAAACGTGGTTGCTATATGTTGATGTGTTTGACACCGTTCCATGTTTTCTCCCATCAGCCTCCTCTGACACACACACAGACACACACACACACAAGCAGATGTACGTAAGCATATTTCTTTACACACATGTAGTCGGCACACGGGCCACACCAAGAACATACCTTATCCATCAAGTTGATTGTCAAACTTCAGCAGTATCTCCTGTTTCTGCCTCCTGGGAGGTTAAAAAAAGGAGTGATGTCTGTGGGGTCAGATGAAAACCATCAACCGGAAAACCAAACCAATTTTCTGATCATTCACACAACTTATGCCTGACCAACTCTCATGATTATATCTTTCAACTCTGATCCCATCAGGCAAAGTCAATTGCTTTGCACAGTCCTTTTTATGGACTGTGTATTGAACAGGTGGTGTGGCTGGAGTTTCAAGTCTGTGTGCGTGAGTGCCTGTGTGTGTGTGTGTGTGTGTGTGTGTGTGTGTGTGTGTGTGTGTTGACACGGTGAAAGTCTAAAACGGCAAATTCATTTACTGTAGTATCTGATGGTTTGTTGATAGTTTTAGCATCTGTACGCCATTTGCAAAAATGGACAGAACAATCGTTATGAGTCAGCCTTCATCGTGGACACTTAATAATGTGACCTTTTAACTTACATTTATACAGAGTTTTGTGACCAATTTCCACCGCTCAGTTTCATGATCTCACAAGTACAAACCAGGAGGTACAAACCAGGGCTTAAAATAATCCTGCCATCAAACCTCTCCCAGGTCCCACCACCTGCGATAACGCTCATTAGCTATCATCCAGACATTAGCATAATCCTTGTCACACTCCGACGGACCTGTAATTATACAGCGGGGCAACCTCCTCACAACTTCTCTTCCCATGAGGGTTCCATATACCAGCACCTTTCATATCCACGTCTCATATCCTAGGATATTAGACTAACTGCTTTTGACTTCACTGCTTCTAGTGAAAGTTAAATCCAAATACATTGAATTTAATGTAACTTAATAATTTCATTAGGCCCTAAGCTATGGATTACACATGACTGGGAATACAGATATGCATCTGTTGGTCACAGATACCTTAAAAAAGGTAGGGGTGTGGATCAGAAAACCAGTCAGTATCTGGTGTGACCACCATTTGCCTCATGCAGCGCAACACATCTCCTTGTTGATCAGTCTGTTGATTGTGGCCTGTGGAATGTTGTCAAACTCCTCTTCAATGGCTGTGCGAAGTTGCTGGATATTGGCGGGAACTGGAACACGCTGTCGTACACGTCGATCCAGAGCATCCCAAACATGCTCAATTGGTGACAGGTCTGGTGAATATGCAGGCCATGGAAGAACTAGGACATTTTCAGCTTCCAGGAATTGTGTACAGATCCTTGCAACATGGGGCTGTGCATTATCAAGCTGAAACATGAGGTGATGGCGGCAGATGAATGGCACGACAATAGGTCTCATGATCTTGTCACGGTATCTCTGCGCATTCAAATTGCAATCGATAAAATGCATTTGTGTTTGTTGTGGTGACTGCTTATGCCTCGGCATACCATAACCCCACCACTGAGCACGCAGATTAGCTTTTCTGAGACGTTTCTGACAGTTTGTACAGAATTGCTTCAGTTGTACAAACCCACAGCTGTCCGGATGGCTGGTCTCAGACGATCCTGCAGGTGAAGGTCCTAGACTGGCGTTGTACACGTGGTCTGCCGTTGTGAGGCAGGTTGGACATACTACCAAATTCTCAAAATCAACGTTGGAGGTGGCTTATGGTAGAGAAATGAACATTTCTAGCAACAGCTCTGTTGGACATTTCTTCAGTCAGCATGCCAATTGCACTGTGGCATTGTGTTGTGTGACAAAACTGCACATTTTAAAGTGTCCTTTTATTGTCCCCAGAAAAAGGTGCACCTGTGTAATGATAATGCTGTTTGATCAGCTTCTTGATAATCCTTCCACCTGACAGGTGTGGCATATCTTGGCAAAGGGGAAATGCTCACTAACAGGGATGTAAACAGCTGTATGCACAACATTTGAGAGCAATACGATTTTTTTTTGCTTTTTCAACTCATGAAGCATGGTACCAACACTTTACATGTTGCATTTATATTTTTGGTCAGTTTAGATGTAACAACTGCAGATTGCCAATTTAAGGAGTCTACCAATGGCATGTCAATCTTTTTTTTTATTTCATTACACAGCTCACTCCAAACATTTATGAAGTATTTAAATAGTACAAATAGCCATCACTTTAGATTAGATTATGCAAAAAGGCCTGACTAATGATTAGTAAATGGTTTATAAGGACCTATATTAAACATCTGATGAATGACTTAATGAGTCATTATTACATACTTTAAAAGTTGTTTAACATTTACAAATGTGGGAGTAATGATTAATAAATGATTAAACTATATACTAATCCATTATAAATGTTTTATTACACAAAGGGCTACCTATAGGCCTACACATGAATTGTGCCAATGACATATATGTGACCATGTCATTATTTCAAGGTTTCTCGCCCGTGTCCATTGTTATACGCACACCATGTTCTAATTATTGATTGCATGTCTGAGTGTTTTAATGTCTGACACATAGCATTGTGTGGAACATGGGATTGCATACATGAGCATGGAAAACAGTCATGGGTTTGGCCATCCCCACATGTATACCTAATACCAAAATACCTAAAACAACAACAGAATGCTCTGACTTTGACAGACTCTTTCCGGAATAAACCTCAGACCAGTACAGAGGAGATATGTCATATTACGTTACAGCTAACTTTACATTCCATCAAGACAGGTCTACAGGGCTATTGTACTGCCAAATGTAAAAGCACCCTGCTCTAATTAACAAAGTGTTCATTATGATGTGTGTGTGTGCAGTGTGCAGTGGGGCATGCAGGTCTTTGGATCCTCCCCATTGACTTCCCATTGCTATATGACTCTTTGGGGTCTCCTCTCCCAGTATCTTCCTCTGAGCGACACACACACACACACACACACACACACTATCCTTTTAAGTGATGGACCATAATTTACAGTAATCTAAATAAATGTTCAGAACCTCTCTGATTTCTAAAAAAAGAGCAAAAGGAAACAATGAAAGGAAGGAAGGAAAGAAAGAGAGAGTGAATTTCCTCAGACAGCCTCTTACATTAAAACGACTGTCAGAGGTTTTTCTACAAAGAAATCATGTACCTCTGAAAGGGGCCATGTGCTACAAAGTGAGGAACCTTTAGGGACGTTGAATGGCTGATTTAGATGGAGGTCACAGCTATCAATTTGTGTGGGGCTTTATGTGCTCTTGATGGCTTGTCACACTGCAGAGCACAGCTCTGCAATCCCAGCAGGGTCCCTTCTGCAACTGCACTGTGAGAAGAAGGGGGGTAGGGGTGAGGTGGTAGGGGGGTGGATAGTTGGGGGTCTGCTCTGTTTCATTTCCTCACACACACACACACACACACACACACACACACACACACACACACACACACACACACAGAGTGAGATGAGTGGCAGGAATCCCAGTAATGAGGGCGCCACATTTTGGGCTTCCTCTCCAGAAAAGGGGACCTCCACCGACCCCCTCAGCGCCTGGTTGAGACTTGCCTTGTCACTAATACCCAGGCTTGGAGATCTCCCGGCACACAGAGAGCAGAACACTGGCTGTTTTCTTATAGGCAATTTGGGAAGATTACTGTCAGACAAAGACAACCAGTCTTATTTAGCAGTAAAAGGGTAATACACAGCAGCTGGGGCCACATCCTCTCATCTGTGACAGGGCTTTCAAGAGGAGAGAGAGGGGAGAGAATCCGCTGCACAGCTGCACATTCACCACTCACTGTGTGCTAGGCATCTCAAAAGCTGATTATCACCCCTGAAAATGACCAGACACAATTCATTATGCTCTTTATATTTATATCCCCAACAGCTTTCTGTAATAAGGTATAATGGATATGAATATGATTTAACAATGGTCGCCACCTCCTTCCAGTCACATACTGTGAACACACAGTAATGAGACACAAATAATGGCCTTCCCACAGTGTAACTGTGCTCTGTGCATGCAACATGGACACGTTAGCCTCCACATTGATATAAATAGCCGCATGAGCATAACAACCTATACCATTCTCTCTACAGGATATACAGTACATACAGTGCATTCGGAAATTGTTCAAACCTGTTGACTTTTTCCAGATTACAGCCTTATTGATTACATAGATTTTTCCCCCCTCATCAATCTACACACAATACCGCATATGACAAAGAAAAAAATAACATTTTAGAAATAACACATTTACAGAAGTATTCAGACCCTTTACTTTATTGAAGCATCTTGGCTGTGATTACAACCTCAAGTCTTCTTGGGTATGACGCTACAAGCTTGGTATTTGGAGAGTTTCTCCTTTTCTCTATAAATATCCTCTCAAGCTCTGTCAGGTTGGATGGGGAGAGTCGCTGCAAAGCTATTTTCAGGTCTCTCCAGTGATGATCGATCAGGTTCAAGTCCGGGCTCCGGCTGGGCCACTCAAGGACATTCAGAGACTTGTCCCGAAGCCACTCCTGCGTTGTCTTGACAGTGTGCTTAGGGTCGTTGTCCTGTTGGAAGGTGAATCTTTGACCCAGTCTGAGGTCCTGAGCGCTCTGGAGCAGGTTTTCATCAAGGATCTCTCTGTACTTTGCTCCGTTCATCTTTCTCTCTATCCTGACTAGTCTCCCGGTCCCTGCCGCTGAAAAACATCCCCACAGCATGATTTTGCCACCACTATGCTTCTCCATAGGCATGGTGCCAGGTTTCCTCCAGACATGTCCCGCTTGGCATTCAGGCGAAGAGTTCAATCTTGGTTTTTCTCAGATCAGAGAATCTTGTTTCTCATGGTCTGTTATGTTCATTTTACTGAGGAG
The DNA here is from genome assembly GCA_003317085.1 of Hucho hucho. Taxonomy (NCBI): domain Eukaryota; kingdom Metazoa; phylum Chordata; class Actinopteri; order Salmoniformes; family Salmonidae; genus Hucho; species Hucho hucho. The sequence continues at coordinate 1,048,599 of QNTS01000052.1, read as the reverse complement.
TGGCTTCCGTCTGGCCACTCTACCATAACGGCCTGATTGGTGGAGTGCTGCAGAAATGGTTGTCCTTCTGGAAGGTTCTCCCATCTCCACAGAGGAACTCTGGAGCTCTGTCAGAGTGACCATCGGGTTCTTGGTCACCTAACTGACCAAGGCCCTTCTCCCCCGATTGCTCCGTTTGGCCACTGTGTTCTTGGGGGACCTTCATTGCTGCAGAAATGTTTTGGTACCCTTTCCCAGATCTGTGCCTCAACACAATCCTGTCTGAGTGCTCTACAGACAATTCCTTCGACCTTGTGGCTTGTTTTTGTCAACTGTGGGTTCTTATATAGACAGGTGTGTGACTTTCCAAATCAAGTCCAACCAATTGAATTTACCACAGGTGGACTCCAATCAAGCTGTAGAAACATCTCAAGGATGATCAATGGAAACAGGATGCACGTGAGCTCAATTTCGAGTCTCATAGCAACGGGTCTGAATACTTATATAAATAAGGTATTTCTGTTTGTTTAGTATTTTTTACAGTTTGCACTTTGTCATTTTGGGGAATTGTGTGTAGGTTGATGAGGGGAAAAAAGGTATATATTAAATTTTAGAATAAGGCTGTAACGTAACATAATGTGGAAAACGTCAAGGCGTCTGAATACTTTCCAAATGCACTGTATGTACCTCACATTTGACCCATAATAAGACTTTGCAATCAATATGTTAAAGTCTTTTAAATGAATTCTCACTCCATAAAGATGAGTTAGCAATATGCAAGAGACTATAGTTGAGTTACAGTACTAGGCTATCAAGAAAGGTCTGAGAATGGAATTCTCAGTACAAGTGTATGTAATTACTTCGCAAAATTTATGAAATCACATACAAGGCATAAAGCTTAATAGCCTTTTTCTGCAGTGGACAAAATCAGGGTCACACAGAGTGTTTCTTGGTAGTCTTAAACAAATCTGCTTTGAAACAAAAGTATACACCTAACACAGATGGTTATGATGTAGAATCCTGTGTTTCAAAAAATGATGTAGAAACACAGGATTCTCTGCGTTAACAAATGTTTTGTTTATTAATTATAAAAAATACTAATAAGATTCCACCCATGAGGCCACTAGAAGGCGCTTTGGACATTCGATTGAAGGAAATTAAGAAATTAAGTTACAAAGCATTAACAAGAATTACAAAGCATTATTCTAGGCATGATCTAAGAGAGGGAGAGAGAGAGAGAGACAAAGAAACCATGGCTTGTGCCAAGGCCCATAGCTCATGGGAGCGGGAGAGAGAGACAAAGGGTATCTCACCAGGTCAGGAAAAAGAGAGAAAGAGACAATGAGTCTTAGACCCTTTATAACATCGGAGTTGGTTTGATTCAAAATCTGAGTTGTTCACCAATAGCATTACTCAAATCAAATCAAATTGTATTTGTCACATGCGCCAAATACAACAGGTGTAGACCTTACTGTGAAATGCTTACTTACAAGCCCTTAAACCAACAATGCAGTTCAAAAAATATTTACTAAATAAACGAAAGTAAAGAAAATCTAATCAAATCAAAAAGTAACACAAGAAAAGTACATAACAATAACGAGGCTATATACCGAGTCAATGTGCGGGGGTTAGTCGAGGTAATTTGTAAAGTGACTATGCATAGATGATAAACAGTAGCAGCAGTATAAAAACTGGGTAAATGTAAATAGTCTGGGTGGCCATTTGATTAATTGTTCAGCAGTCTTATGGCTTGGGGGTAGAAGCTGTTAAGGAGCCTTTTGGTCCTAGACTTAGCATTCCGGTACCGCTTACCGTGCGGTAGCAGAGAGGACAGTCTATAACTTGGGTGACTGGAGTCTTTGACAATTTTTTGGGGCCTTCCTCGGACACCGCCTAGTATATAGGTCCTGGAAGCTTGGCCCCAGTGAGGTACTGGGCCGTACGCACTACCCTCTGTAGAGCCTTACGGTCAGATGCAACCGGTCAGGATGCTCTCGATGCTGCAGCTGTCAAACTTTTTGAGGATCTGGGGACCAATGCCAAGTCTCCTGAGTGGGAAAAAGTGTTGTTGTGCCATCTTCACAACTGTCTTGGTGTGTTTGGACCATGGTAGTTCATTGGGGATGTGGACACCAAGGAACTTGAAACTCTTGACCCGCTCTAGCCCTGTCGATGTTGGTTGGGGCCAGTTTGGCCCTCCTTTTCTTTAAGTCCACAATCAGCTGCTTTGTCATGCTCACATTGAGGGAGAGGTTGCTGTCCTGGCACCACATCGCCAGGTCTCTGACCTCCACCCTATAAGCTGTCTCATCGTTGCCGGTGATCAGGCCTAACACTGTTGTGTCATCCGCAAATTTAATGGTGGTGTTGGAGTTGTGCTTGGCCACATAGTTGTGGGTGAACACAGAGTACAGGAGAGGACTAAGCATGCACCCCTGAGGGGCCCCAGTGTTGAGGCTCAGCGTGGCAGATGTGTTGTTGCCTACCCTTACCATCTGGGTGCGCCCTGTCAGGAAGTCCAGGATCCAGTTGCAGAGGGAGGTGTTTAGTCCCAGTGATGAGCTTTGTGGCCACTATGGTGTTGAACGCTGAGCTGTAGTCAATGAACAGCATTCTTACATAGGTGTTCCTTTTGTCCAGGTGGGAAAGGGCAGTGTGGAGTGTGATTGAGATTGTGTCATCTGTGTATTTGTTGGGGCGGTATGTGAATTGGAGTGGTTCAGGGTTTCCGGCATGATGGTGTTGATGTGAGCCTGACCAGCCTTTCAAAGCACTTCATGGCTACCGACGTGAGTGCTACGGGGCGGTAATCATTTAGGCAGGTTACCTTCGCTTTCTTGGGCACAGGGACTATGGTGGTTTGTTTGAAACATGTAGGAATTACAGACTCGGTCAGGAAGAAGTTGAAAATGTCAGTGAAGACACTTGCCAGTTGGTCAGTGCATGCTTTGTGTACACATCCTGGTAATCCGTCTCAGCTTTGTGAATCTTGACCTGTTTAAAGATCTTGCTCACATCGGCTACCGAGAGCATGATCAAACAGTTGTCCGAAACAGCTGGTGCTGATCATACCTGCTTCAGTGTTGCTTGCCTTGAAGTGAGCATAAAAGGCATTTAGCTCGTCTGGTAGGCTTGCGTCCCTGGGCAGCTCGCGTCTGGGTTTCCATTTGTAGTCCATAATATTTTCCAAGCCAAGCCACATCCGACGAGTGCCAGAGCCGGTGTAGTAGGGTTCAATCTTAGTTCTGTATTGACTCTTTGTCTGTATGATGGTCCGTCTGAGTGGTGCATAGTAGGATTTCTTCTAAGCGTCCGGATTAGTGTCTCGCTCCTTGAAAGCGGCAGCTCTAGCCTTTAGCTCAGTGCGGATGTTGCCTGTAATCTATGGCTTCTGGTTGGGGTATGTACGTACAGTCATTGTGGGGACGATGTCGTCGCTGCACTTATTGATGAAGCCAGTGACTGAGGTGGTATACTCCTCAATGCCATTGGATGAATCACGGAACATATTCCAGTTTCTGCTAGCAAAACAGTCCTGTAGCGTAGCATCCGCTTCATCTGACCACTTCTGTATTGAGCGAGTCACTGGTACTTCATGCTTTAGTTTTTGCTTGTAAGCAGGAATCAGGAGGATAGAATCATGTGTGTGGAGTAAAGGTGGTCTAGAGTTTTTTTTCCTCTGGTTGCACATGCTGGTAGAAATGAGGTAAAACGGATTTAAGTATCCCTGCATTAAAGTCCCCGGCCACTAGGAGCGCCGCTTCTGGATGAGCATGTTCTTGTTTGCTTATGGCCTTATACAGCGCGTTGAATGTGGTCTTAGTGCCAGCATCGGTTTGTGGTGGTAAATAACTCTCTTGGTAGATAGTATGGTCTATGGCTTATCATGAGGTATTCTACCTCAGGCATGCAATACCTCCAGACTTTAATATTACACATCGCTCACCAGAAGTTATTTACAAATAGACACACACCCCCGCCCCTCGTCTTACCAGACGTAGCTGCTCTGTCCTGTCGATGCACAGAGATGCCAGCCAGCTCTATATTAACCGTGTCGTCGTTCAGCCACGTCTTGTGAAACATAAGATATTACAGTTTTTAATGTCCCGTTGGTAGGATAGTCGTAATCGTAGACCGTACAGTTTGTTTTCCAATGATTGCACGTTGGCCATTAATACGGAGGGTAGTGGTGGTTTACCTACTCGTCTGCAAATTCTTAAGAGGCACCCCGCCCTACTCCCCCTTTTCCTCTGTTTTCTTCACGCAGATGACGCGTGATCCTTCGCGCCGTACTCATTAAAGAAAAAATCTTCACCCAGGTCGAGGTGGGAAATTGCTGTTCTGATATCCAGAAGCTCTTTTCGGTCATAAGAGACGATATTATGTACAAAATGAGATACAAACAATGCAAAAAATAAACAATAGTACAATTGGACCCCGTAAAACGGCAGCCATCCCCTCCAGTGACATTATTCAACCTCCAAATAGATATTGGACGTAATGACAACAGAACCTCTGCTACCCAGAGGTGTGAAAATATGAGGGTTGGCAAGATCAACACAGGGAATGCTGAATTCCTAAGACAACACAAAGGAAAGAAGAGTCACTTTAGGGTTCAGGAGAGCCTACAACAGCGTTACATTTAAAAGTCCAGAACAGTCATTCTGATTCCCATGTAAAATGGCCTTTGAGTGACTAAAATATCACCCATAATATTTGTTTTAAGAATGGCCAGTATATTATCTACCTCCTCTCTCTCAGGTGAGACCATGGCCAGTATGTTACCTACCTCCTCTCTCTCAGTTGAGACCATGACCAGTATGTTACCTACCTCCTCTCTCTCAGGTGAGACCATGGCCAGTATGTTACCTACCTCCTCTCTCTCAGGTGAGACCATGGCCAGTATGTTACCTACCTCCTCTCTCTCAGGTGAGACCATGGTCAGTATGTTACCCACCTCCTCTCTCTCAGGTGAGACTATGGCCAGCATATTACCTTCTCTCTCTCAGGTCAGACCATGGCCAATTTTTCTTCCTACCTCCTCTCTCAGGTGATACCATGGCCAGTATATCACCTACCTTATCTCTCTCTCTGTTCTAAATAAGCATTCTAATCACACTGGTTTGAGCGTACACTGCAGGGACCACTGTAGAACGATCACACCGTTTGTTGGTACGTGTCAAGGGTTACAACCTATGGGGTATAAAAGGTTGGGATTAGTGGCATAGGAGAGTCTGAAATGAATTAAATACCCTAACCCTAAGCTATGTTCAATGTCAGCAGCAATTTCCAGTGAGAAATGCTCAGTCTGAAGCCATTCGGCTACGGTGTTCACAGCCCTATAATATTGATACAAGTTATACAACCTTAATATGGTTTATTTACAACCTTGAGTATAACATGTTGGGTAAAGTGGTATAGGAGAGTCTTAACTTAAGTTCAGTCTTTGCCAATGAGAACCAAGAGGGGCCTACTGTGACTCTCTAAATTGAGCTCAGGTGCATTCCGTTTCCACTGGTCATCCTTGAGATGTTTCTATAACTTGATTGGAGTCCACCTGTGGTAAATTCAATCGATTGGACAAGATTTGAAAAGGCATATAAGGTCCCACAGTTGACAGTGCATGTCATAGCAAAAACCAAGCCATGAGGTCGAAGGAATTGTCTGTACAGCTCCGTGACAGGATTGTGTCGAGGCACAGATCTGGGGAAGGGTACCAAAACATTTCTGCAGCATTGAAGGTCCCCAAGAACACACTGGCTTCCATCATTCTTAAATGGAAGAAGTTTGGAACCACCAATACTCTCCCTAGAGCTGTCCACAAGGCCAAACTGAGCAATTTGGGGAGAAGAACCTTGGTCGGGGAGGTGACCAGGAACCCGATGGTCACTGACAGAGCTCCAGAGTTCCTCTGTGAAGATAGGACAACCATCTCTGCAGCACTCCAACAATCAGGCCACACCAATCAAGCCGCTCCTCAGTAAAAGGCACATGACAGCCCCTTGGAGTTTGCCAAAAGACACCTAAAGGACTCGCAGATCATGAGAAACAAGATTCTCTGGTCTGATGAAACCAAGATTGAAGTCTTTGGATGCCCTGAATGCCAAGCATCATGTCTGGAGGAAACCTGGCACCTTCCCAACGGTGAAGCATGGTGATGGCCGCATAATGCTTTGGGGATGTTTTTAAGCGGAAGGGACTGGGAGACTAGTCAGAATTGAGGGAACGATGAATGGAGAATAGTACAGAGAGATCCTTGATGAAAACCTGCTCCAGGGCGCTCAGGACCTCAGACTGGGGGCGAAGGTTCACTTTCCTACAGGACAACGACCCTAAGCACACAGCCAAGACAACGCAAGAGTGGTTTCGGGACAAGTCTTTGAATGTCCTTGAGTGGCCCAGCCAGAGCCCGGACTTGAACCCGATCGAATGTCTCTGGAGAGACCTGAACATAGCTGTGCAGCGACGCTCCCCATCCAACCTGACAGAGCTTGAGAGGAACTGCAGAGAAGAAAGGGAAAAACTCCCCAAATACAGGTGTGCCAAGCTTGTAGCGCCATACCCAAGAAGAATCAAGGCTGTAATCGCTGCCAAAGGTGCTTCAACAAAGTACTGAGTAAAGCATCTGAATGTAAATGTGATATTTAATTTTTTATAAATTTGCAACAAATTCTAAAAACCTGTTTTTGCTTTGTCATTATGGGGTATTGTGTGTAGATTGATGAGAAAAAACAACAATTTAATCAATTTTAGAATAAGGCTGTAATAAAATGTAGAAAGGTTCAACGGGTCTGACCAGAGGAGGGTCAGGTTGTAATGACACTTTTTAACGGGTAGTTTGTAAATGTGTAGAATGTGTTTGTTTTGGATCCACACTGATAAGTTAACTTATTAGACAGTCACAGAGGATTTTCTTCTGAATAACTGTCCAGGGCATAGCACTTTCCATTCAGCTTCAGGCAACTTTGATGTAAGGCTTGATCAGACCTGCAGTGACTACTTCTATCCATCACGCCCATTGTTGCTTATCCATGGTTCACTAGATATATCAATGTAATTACACCCAACACAATGTTGAAAAACAGAATGCTTCCCACCTCTAGATCACATAACTAGACGTGAGCTGGACGTGACTATGCTGCCACCAATGTAGTTGAAGAAAGCTGTAACAGGGACTCTAACCAGGGCTCATACGTGGAAAAGTGATCTCTAACAGCCGTTGCCTGGAAAGCCTAGTAGGCCTCTGGGCAGAGGCAGTAGGCGTACAATGCTGGCATATGCCTTGCTACAATAGCCAAAGTATATAACATAATTGACATGACTGTAATAATCATCATGAAATGGCCTTGGAAGTGCCATAAGTGTAAGCCGAAATTATTCATCATTTTACATGAACCTGTTTACCTGCATTGATATGGCTTAATTGATCATAGTCCAGACTCATTATAGTTGCAAACAGTGGTGTAAAGTACTTAAGTAAAAATACTTTAAAGTACTACATAAGTTGTTTTTGGGGTTTCTGTACTTTACTTGACTATTTATAGATTTGACAACATTTATTTTTACTTCACTACATTCCTAAAGAAAATAATGTACTTTTTACTCCATACATGATCTCTGACACCCAAAAGTAAATGTTTTATGCTTAGCAGGACAGGAAAATGGCCCAATTCACACACTTTTCAAGAGAACATCCCTGGGGATCCCCTGCCTCTGATCTGCCGGACTCATTAAACACAAATGCTTCATTTGTAAATGATGTCTGCGTGTTGTAATGTGCCCCAGGTTATCCGTAAATAAATAAAAATAAGATAATTGTGCTGTCTGATTTGCTTAATATAAGCAATTTGAAATTATTTATACTTTTACTTTTACTTTTGATACTTAAATATATTTAAAACCAAATACTTTTAGACTTTTACTCAAGTAGTATTTTACTGGGTGACTAACTTTTACTTGAGTCATTTCTATTACATTGAGGTATCTTTACTTTTACTCAAGTATGACAATTGGGTACTTTTTTGACCCCTGGCTGCAAATGCCATGCAGTTCCCCCCCCCCAAAAAAATCTAATTAAGTCTCACAAAAATGTGTGTATTCTCACACAAAAACGGATGAAATCTTCTGAAAAACTTTCATACATATTTTCACGAATTGAGTGTGAGATTGAATTGATAGGTTAGTACAGAGGTGGAACAAGGTATAGCGAGTTTGTCTCTCCAGGCTGAAGAGAATGCGGTTTAAGGGCAAGTTAAGGTTGTGTTACCAAAAGCTGGGTCTCAATGGAGTCTGGGGTGTCATGACTTCCGCCGAAGTTGGTCCCTATCCTTGTTCGGGCGGCGTTAGGCGGTCGACGTCACCGGTCTTCTAGCCATCGCCGATCCATTTTTCATTTTCCATTTGTTTTGTCCTTTGGCCTTCCGGACCCTGGCAGCCAGCGCGGGATGGAACGACAGGGCCCTGATCGATCACTACCGGTGCAGTCTGCGCGAGGACGTCCGTCGGGAGTTGGCCTGCCGAGACACCACCCTCACGTTGGATCAGCTGGTGGACCTGTCCATCCGGCTGGACAACCTGCTGGCTACCCGCGGACGTCCGGATCGGGGCCTGTCAGTTCCATCCCCCAGCACCTCCGATCCGGCACCCATGGAGCTGGGAGGTGCTGCGCTTAGGGCGACCGGAGGAGGGGCCATTCTATTCACCATCTGTGGCTGCAGAGGGCACACTGCTGGTCAGTGCTGGGGGGGTTCCTCAGTGAGTAGAGGCAGCAGGCGGGGCACTATCGTGTCACCCCAGGTGAGTCGGCACCAGGCTCACCCAGAGCCCCCTGTTGCTCACATATATGTGTTTAATACATTTCTTGAGTTTTCCACACATTCCCAGCATAAGGCGCTCGTAGATTCAGGCGCAGCTGGGAATTTTATTGACCGTTCATTTGCCCATAGTTTAGGGATCCCCATTGTTCCTGTGGATATGCCCTTCCCTGTGCACGCCCTAGATAGTCGACCATTAGGGTCAGGGCTGATTAGAGAGGCCAGCGCTCCACTAGACATGGTTACGCAGGAGGATCACAAGGAGAGAATCAGTCTCTTCCTTATTGATTCTCCTGCGTTTCCCGTGGTGCTGGGCCTACCCTGGTTGGCCTGTCATGACCCCACCATTTCGTGGCTACAAAGGGCTCTCAAGAGGTGGTCACGAAAGTGCTCAGGAAGATGTGTAGGGGTTTCCATCGGTGCGACTACGGTGGAAAGTCCAGACCAGGTCTCCACCGTGCGCATCCCCTCAGAATATGCCGATTTGGCTCTCGCCATCTGTAAGAAGAAGGCGACTCAATTACCACCCCATCGACGGGGGGATTGTGCGATAAATCTCCTGGTAGACGCAGCACTTCCCAGGAGTCACGTGTATCCTCTGTTACAGGAGGAGACGACGGCTATGGAAACATATATGTATCCCTGATCCAGGGATTCAGAGACATTCGGCCCTCCACTTCACCTGCCTCCTACAGTTTATTTTTTGTGAAGAAGAAGGATGGAGGTCTGCGCCCGTGTATTGACTATCGGGGTATCAATCAGATCACTGTGAGGTACAGCTACCTGCTGCTTCTCATAGCCAGTGTGATAGAGTCAATGCACGGGGCGCGCTTCTTCACAAAATTGGATCGCAGGAGCGCTTATAACCTGGTGCGTATCCGGGAGGGGGACGAGTGGAAGACGGCATTTAGTACCACCTCAGGGCACTATGAGTACATCGTCATGCCGTACGGGTTGATGAATGCTCCATCAGTCTTCCAGGCCTTTGTTGACGAGATTTTCAGGGACCTGCACGGGCAGGGTGTAGTGGTGTATATCCCGTCGGAGCGGAACTATGATGTGGGGGACCGGGAGCTGTTGGCTGTCGTAAAGGCTCTGAAGGCGTGGAGACATTGGCTTGAGGGGGCTAAACATCTTTTTCTCATCTGGACTGACCACCGCAATCTGGGGTACATCCGGGCGGCGAGGAGACTGAACTCTCGCCAGGCAAGGTAGGCCATGTTCTTTACCCGTTTTGTTTTCACCCTGTCCTACCGACCAGGTTCCCAGAACGCTAAGGCAGACGCACTGTCCCGGATGTATGACACAGAGGAGCGGTCCATGGATCACATTCCCATACTCCCGGCCTCTTGCCTGGTGGCACTGGTAGTGTGGGAGCTGGACGCGGACATCGAGCGGGGGTTACGTACAGAGCCCACTCCCTCTCTGTGTCCAGCTGGGCGTCTGTACGTTCCGTCTGCTGTCTGCGACCGGTTGATCTATTGGGCCCACACATCACCCTCCTCTGGTCATCCTGGCATCGGTCGGACAGTGCGCTGTCTTAGTGGGAAGTACTGGTGGTCCACCTTGGCCAAGGACGTGAGGGTTGCGCCCAGTGCTCTGTGTGTGCCCAGTGCAAGGCTCCTAGGCACCTGCCCAGAGGGAAGTTACAACCCCTACCCGTTCCACAACGGCCGTGGTCGCACCTGTTGGTGGACTTCCTGACTGATCTTCCTCCCTCACAGGGCAAGACCACGATCCTGGTTGTTGTGGATCGGTTTTCTAAGTCCTGCTGTCTCCTCCCTTTGCCTGGTCTCCCTACGGCCCTACAGACTGCGGAGGCCCTGTTCACACACGTCTTCCGGCACTACGGGGTGCCTGAGGACATAGTCTCTGATCGGGGTCCCCAATTCACGTCCAGGGTTTGGAGGGCGTTCATGGAACGTCTGGGGGTCTCGGTCAGCCTCACCTCAGGTTTTCACCCCGAGAGTAACAGGCAGGTGGAGAGAGTAAACCAGGATGTGGGTAGGTTTCTGCAGTCATATTGCCAGGACCGGCCGGGGGAGTGGGCGGCGTTCATCCCCTGGGCAGAGATGGCCTAAAACTCACTCCGCTCCTCCACTAACCTCTCTCCCTTCCAGTGCGAACTGGGATATATGCCGGTTCAGGCACCTTGGCATCAGAGCCAGATCGAGGCTCCTGCGGTGGACGAATGGTTTAAGCGCTCAGAGGAGACCTGGGATGCCACCCATGTGCACCTGCAATGAGCCGTGAGGCGGCAGAAGGGGAGCGCCGACCGCCACCGCAGTGAGGCCCCGGTGCAACCGGGTCTGGCTCTCGACCCGAAACATGCCCCTCCGCCTGCCCTGCCGGAAGCTGGGTCCGCGGTTTGTGGGGCCATTCAAAGTCCTGAGGAGACTGAACAAGGTTAGCTACAGGTTACAGCTTCCCCCTGATTACCGTATTAATCCCTCGTTCCAGGCCGGTGGTGGCTGGTCCACTCCAGGAGTCTGAGGTGCGGGAGGTTCCTTCGCCCCCTCTGGACATCGGCATATGCTGTTCGAGCCATCCTGGACTCGAGGCGTCGGAGGAGGGGCCTTCACGACTTCCGCCGAAGTCGGTCCCTCTCCTTGTTCGGGCGGCGTTCGGCGGTCAACGTCACCGGTCTTCTAGCCATCGCCGGATCCATTTTTCATTTTCCATTTGTTTTGTCCTTGTCTTACACACCTGGTTTCAATCCCCCAATTACTTGTTAATTATTTAACCCTCTGTTCCCCTATGTTTTTTTGTGAGTGATTGTTGGTTTGTAATACGGTCCGTTATTGTGGGCTCGTTATATTATAGTTGTTTTTTGTGAATATTTGGAGTAAATACGTGTATTACTCAATTCTGCTGTCATGCGCCTCTCGGGCTTAAATGCCAGCCGTGTTCCCGCATACTTTTGCTCGTAAAAGCGCCGCTCCGTCTTTGCTGCCTCCAGCTCCTCCTTGGGACGGCGGTATTCCCCAGCCTGCCTCCAGGGTCCCTTACCGTCCAGGATCTCCTCCCATGTCCAGGACTCCAAATAACTACGCTGCTTGGTCTCTTGGTGGTGGGAAGTTCTGTCACGATCTTCAATGACGGACCAAGGTGCAGCGTGCCGGGTTGAGAAAAACACGTTTATTAGTCTAACTCACCGAAACAAAAACAATGAACGAAGATCAAAACGGTGTAGCACCAACAGCACATACAACCAAACAAAGTCAACTTCCCACAAAGACAGGAGGGAAAAAGGGCTACTTAAGTATGGTTCTCAATCAGAGACAACGATAGACAGCTGTCCCTGATTGAGAGCCATACCCGGCCAAAAACAAAGAAATACAAAAAGGAACATAGAATGCCCACCCCAACTCACACCCTGACCAAACCAAAATGAGACATAAACAGGCTCATACAGGTCAGGGCGTGACAGCCTGACTCCTCTACACCAGCTACACACAGGATCTATTACATGGGGACTATCATTGGTTTCATTTATGAAAAGAATATTGGTGTTTTTATTGTCATATACTATTGATTTGTTGACCTCTATTCACTCTGAGGAAATGTTCTCATTTACAAACTGTATGTTTTTAATAAGCAGGCTTTTGTGATATTTCACACATTATTTACTGGACAGCTTAAAGGGGCACTCCAAGGTTTTGCCAACCATCCGACCAGTGTTTCCCACATTAATTTAGGTTACTTGTCTTGGTGGCCGGCCGGGAAGGGCAGCATGGCACAACAGGTGAGCCTTGCACCGCTGCTGCTACCCTAATTTGTTATTCTTGTGAGCCTACACTTTTCAGGCAAATTCAATAAAAGCTGTTACAAATGTGTTTTGAGTACTGTTTTTAGAGCTGCAACTAACAACTGTTTTTATCTGTCTATTATTACTTTGATAACTCAATTTGTTCAAATTTTTTAAACCCTGTTTTGCTGACTGACTATAGGCTGAATGTCTTATCAGATATTAAAATGTTTACAGTGCATTACAGTGGAAATAGCAACAATAGACAAACTCAAACTCAAAAATGTATTTTGTGAGAACTTCCATTAAAGTGAATTTCCACATGAGACAGGAGAAGTGTCAGCTCAAGATGATTTGGGACCCTAAGTGAGATTTGATTTCGGTGCCCCTCCTACTGAAGTTAATGCGCTGAAAGATCTCTCACAGCTGCTAACTGGGATGGTCAGCACAGCTTCTATGATTGCCTTCAGTGATGGGAACATATCAGGGTCTAACAATTTATACACACAGGACATTTTCTTGAGAGGTATTGTTTAGCAAGGACTACTTCCTCTGGTTTGTCTTGTGTGGGCCTCCCCTCTCTCTATGTTCTCCTGTGTTCTCGCTGTGTCCTGTCTGCTTCCCTCTCTTCCTTGCTGTCTGAAGTTCGGCTTTCCTGGATCTCCTCTATTATTACAGAGACGGCATAGTATCTGTGCCATAGCAATACGGAGTATTCTGAACAGACAAACACAAACATAAGCAATATACGCACGCAGACACACACACACACACACACACACACACACACAATATGAACAGGCAAATAATGTTTAGCTGAATTGAGCTAAAGGTATAATCTGGGATAATTTCTGTTCCTTCATGATATTAGCGGTTCACTCAATTTTAAACAGGATTAATATTCAACTGTCTTACCCTTCACTAACCACAATACTGGTGTTATCTCTCTGTGGCTTTGGCAACAACATCGAAATGCGTGCAACCATGGGGCAAAAAAGATGAGGTTGGCTTAGATTGTTAACATGTAAACTATATTTAGTCTCCAATGTTTATTAAAAACAAATACATTTGCACAATGACCACTTGTTTCAAATACAACTACAGTTGTTGGTTAGCTAGCTAGCCATATTTGCACTGGCATGAAATCAGTCAAAACACTTCAAAACAAGACATGGTATCAATTACATGATGAAACATGCTGAAATAAGCCACTTATGATTCCCACACATGACAGTGTCATTCTTGCTAGCAATCTGAGCATCTAGAATCACAACAGGCCCACTTATGCCCCATGGAAGCGCGCACATCATTTTCGTGACGTTGTCGGCCAACCCATCTATGTAGCTAGACGCGAAATAATTGTAGTGTAAACACACACACACACACACACACACACAATCTTTTCACTTACTCCTGCAAATACAACAACAGTATCTGTGTTTGCTGAGCTGCATCTTCAATTCCACATGTCAATCTTCTTTTCAACAGATAACGTAAAATTTGCTAGCTAATTGAGCTGACATTAGCAAATGTAGCTAACGTCATGTTAGCCTTAAGTCAGCTAGCTATCTTTATTAGTATTTTTTTTGCATATTTGGACAGTACTTGATTAGACAGTAATTAGTGATACTTTTTCGGGTGGTGAACAGAGCAGTTGGATTCAGTGTCCAGATAGCTAATCCATAAAGGTGGCTAATGAAGCAGCACTGCTAGCTAGACTGGGTAGTCCCTCACGTTAGTTAGATAGTTAGCTTAACGTTATCTGTCAGTGCAGCTTTTGAGTCAACATGTTGAAATGTAAGTAACTCGAATCTGGCTTACTGTGAGGTCAATAACTCTGAATAACATAATCAAGGGCTAGCAAAATGTGCCATAGTAATACCAAGCTAACAAAGCTTACCTCCGGTTCTCCTTCTCATCTTTGCACTCTCTCCCTCAGAGAATGAACAGTCACCCACGTGCGTTTGAGCCAATCAGTTTTGTTGTGACATCTCAGTGCAAGAGATGTCACTACAGAACCTGGTTCGATTCCAGGCTGTATCACGACTGGCTGTAATTGGGAGTCCCATAAGGCGGCACACAATTGGCCCAGCATCGTCCGGGTTACCGTTTTGCCGGGGTAGGCCATCATTGTAAATAAGAATTTGTTCTTAACTGACTTGCCTAGTTAAATAAAGGTTAAATAAAAATAAAGAGATAGCCCTATTTGGTAAAATACCAAGTCCATATTATGGCAAGAACAGCTCAAATATGCAAAGAGAAACAACAGTCCATCATTACTTTAAGACATGAAGGTCAAGAACTTTTAACGTTTTTTCAGGTGAAGTCGCAAAAACTATCAAGCGCTATGATGAAACTGGCTCTCTTGAGGATCACCACAAAAAAGGAAGACCCAGAGTTACCTCAGCTGCAGAGGATGAGTTTATTAGAGTTACCAGCCTCAGAAATTTCAGCCCAAATAAAGGCTTCACAGAGTTCAAATAACAGACACATCTCAACATCAACTGTTCAGAGGAGAAGCAGCGATATGCCATCCCATCTGGTTTGCGCTTAGTGGGACAATAATTTGTTTTTCAACAGGACAATGACCCAACACACCTCCAGGCTGTGTAAGGGCTATTTGACCAAAAAGGAGAGTGATGGAGTGCTGCATCAGATGGCCTGGCCTCCACAATCACCAGACTTATATATATACACATTATATACTTATATAAATATATATATATATTTTTTATTTAACTAGGCAATTGAGATGGTTTGGGATGAGTTGGACCGCAGAGTGAAGGAAAAGCAGCCAACAAGTGTTCAGTATGTGGGAACTCCTTCAAGACTGTTGGAAAAGCATTCCAGATGAAGCTGGTTGAGAGAATGCCAAGTGTGTGCAAAGCTGTCATCAAGGGAAATGGTGGCTACTTTGAAGAATCTCAAATATAAGATATATTTAGATTATCTTAACACTGTTTTGGTTTCTACATGATTCCATGTGTGTTATTTCATAGTTTTGATGTCTTCACTATTATTCTACAATGTAGAAAATAGTAAAAATAAAGAAAACCCTTGATTGAGTAGGTATGTCCAAACTTTTGACTGGTACTGTATACATAAATCCTGAGTAATTACACATGTGGAAAAACCTCTGTCAAGCTGATTTGTAATTACATGCCCTTGTTCCAGTTGTGTAATACCCTATACAGCTAAACTCTTTTTACAGTGTAATTGCACATTACACTGTAATAAGGACCCCTTTAAATAAAGCAATAAATAAAAAACAAACACATTGAATTGTGGTTAGAAATGGACTATTCAAGCATACATATCAACAACGGTGCAACCAAGCCTAGCCTAAATGCAATCTCGGATATGAACATGTATGTCCCCCATGATACGAAACTTCTGCTATCCCATTTACACTGCATAAACCATGCGTCTCTGACCAGGAAATTAACCCTCTACAATCAATGAGGAAATACCAGGTAGTAATTTACCAAAAGGACATCGCTAAATCTATATTATACAAGGAATAAACATATGTGCTCATCATAAACAATCAAAAATTTGTCATGTCTATTTATTGATATATGGCATGTATTTTGATTATGTGACAGAGATGTTAGGACGAATGTCACATCTGCTTTACATATCACATTGATGTGAATCACACGGTTGCTCTCTCATTTAGCTATTTGCGCCTTAAGGATTGTGGTTGTTATGGATGGCTGTTCACAAATGTATGTGTATTTTAATCCAATAATGGTTGAATTGGAGAAGTTTAATTTGCCTATCGTTCATTGTTTGAGGGTATTCGTATCCTCCGTGGTATTGTGCACCAGTCCATACTCTCAAAAACAAGTTTAATTTCAGACAACTACGAGTGGGGCTTTTATTGCTCAATAAAATTTGTGCTGATTCAAAAAAATGTCCAAAGACCGAACGAACACATTCTCAAATGTGCGTACCTTTAGTAGATTTAAAGGGTCAATTTGTAGTTGTTACGTCCATGTTTGGACTTATTTATTGATATACTGTATATTTTAAATGAATGATATATACCCATTGATTCTTGAAGAATATAATTTATAAATGCCTCATGAGCTGAATTCAATTGTCACACCCAATGCGAACCCAAAATATAAGCTTGTTTTTCTCCAATGCTTGTACACATTGTAAATGTAAACAAACACCGTATAACCTCAAAACATGGTTAAAACAATAATGTTTATCCTGGATGGTCAATCCTTGCATCCATAGCTCTGTCTATTAATCTGAGATACATTTCTCCAGGCCCATCCCTCAATTTCTTTACCAAAACACAGTTTTTTACCAACGTTTTTTACCAAAACATTGTTTCAACTGTCATTCGCCCTTTAAACAGCTGCAAATTATTGAGATATCAAAGTGTCACAAAAAAAAAAATATGTACAAATGTGGAATATAGCAAATGCAGCATATGGCATACATCTTCACATGCTTTTTGGCGCTTTTCGATAGTGCTCAAAGCATGCCATTCCATGAAAGCAGCGTTTCTTTTTCAACTCGAAGTAATGAGCTCAATCGGTTCTCCATGACTGTCACGATCTTCCTGAGTGACGGACCAAGGCGCAGCGAGGCATCCAGTATACATCTTTATTTAAATAACGTAACTGGGGAAAATATACAAAACAAAACGAAGATCGCAACGTAGAACATAACAAAACTATGCTATGATCAAACAATAACCCACAAACCCCTAGTGAAAACTACAAACATATATATGGTTCCCAGTTAGAGGTAACGACACTCAGCTGCCTCTAATTGGGAACCATTACCCCAACATAGAAATAGATAACCTAGAACAGAAAAAACCCTACACCAAAACAAAACTAAACACGCCAGCCTGTCTTCTCAGGCCTGGACGTTACAGTACCCCCCCCAAAGGCGCGGACTCCGACCGCGCCAACAGTCCATGGGGGGGGTCTTCGGGTGGGTCTTTTTGTCCCAGGTGGCGGCTCCGGTGCCGGCCGTGCTGGCACGAGGTCACGCACCGGAGGCCCTGGGCTATTAGCCGGAAATCTGGTGCGAAGAGCAGGGACCGGCCGTACTGAACTCACGATGCGAACTGTTAGTAACGCATCTGGGGTAGGAGCCCTCGCTGCCGACCCCGGACTGGGCACCCTCGTTGCGGGCCCCGGACTGGGCACCCTCGTTGCGGGCCCCGGACTGGGCACCCTCGTTGCGGGCCCCGGACTGGGCACCGTCTCTGGAGGCTCCGGACTGGGGACCGTCTCTGGAGGCTCCGGACTGGGGACCGTCTCTGGAGGTTCCGGACTGGGGACCTTCTCTGGAGGTTCCGGACTGGGGACCTTCTCTGGAGGCTCCGGACTGGGGACCTTCTCTGGAGGTTCCGGACTGGGGACCTTCTCTGGAGGTTCCGGACTGGGGACCTTCTCTGGAGGTTCCGGACTGTCGACGCGCACTGGGACTCTGGTGCGGGGAGCAGGAACGGGCCGTGCTGGACTCATGACGCGCACTGGGACTCTGGTGCGGGGAGCAGGAACGGGCCGTGCTGGGCTCACTATGCGCACTGGACCTCTGGTGCGGGGAGCAGGAACGGGCCGTGATGGGCTCACTATGCGCACTGGACCTCTGGTGCGGGGAGCAGGAACGGGCCGTG
>QNTS01000052.1:994335-1030036 GCA_003317085.1 Hucho hucho | reverse complement strand
CACTGGAAACCTGGAGCGCTGAGCCGGCACCACCCTTCCAGGCTGCACACTCACCCTAGCCCGACAGATGAGTGGCGCTGGAATTTCGCGCACCGGCCTATGCATGCGCACTGGAGACACCGTGCGCAAAACTGCATAGCACGGCGTCTTACCAGTGCGACGCTCCTTCCAACGCTCCCTCCAAAGAGCACGAGGAGTTTGCTCAGGAGTCCCTCCTGAACCGGCCAACCTCCTCGTGTGCCCCCCCCCAAAAAAGTTTTTTGGGGCTGCCTTTCGGGCTTCCTAGCCAGGCGAGTTCCAACAAACTTTTCTCTCTCAGGATTCCATGCTCCATATAAATCCTCATAACTGCCCCGCTCAACCTTCGCTGCTTCCCTGGGGTGACGATGCTCAGCCGTCTTCTTCCAAGGTCCCTTACCAGCTAATATCTCCTCCCAAGTCCAGAACTCCCTGTTCTCTCGCTGCTTGGTCCTTATTTGGTGGGTTATTCTGTCACGATCTCCTTAAGGGACAGACCCAGGCGCAGCGAGGCATCCAGTATACATCTTTATTTAAATAAAGTAACTGGGGAAAATATACAAAACAAACCGACAATCGCAACGTAGAACATAACAAAACTATGCTATGATCAAACAATAACCCACAAACCCCTAGTGAAAACTACAAACATATATATGGTTCCCAATTAGAGGTAACAACACTCTGCTGCCTCTAATTGGGAACCATTACCCCAACATAGAAATAGATAACTTAGAACAGAAAAAACCCTACACCAAAACAAAACTAAACACGCCAGCCTGTCTTCTCAGGCCTGGACGTGACAATGACAGCATGACAACAAAATCATAAACAGAGTAGGCTATAATAATGTCATTAGTTTTGGGGTTATGCTCAGGTAGAACAATTACGCTAATCTATACTTCCATATTTCCAAGTCCTATTCTTGAAGATCAAGAATATTACATTAATTGGAATGACTGGAAATCTGAGAGACTTGGTTTTTAATGTAAAGATAACCTAATCCTATTATTATCTTTAGTAGAAAACAAGGGGCTTAAAAAGCCTATATAATCAACCCATAAAGTAAAGTCCAACATCCATTTATGGCCAACTGTGTAAACTCTGACATTGATTTATCCTGCAATAGATGTTGTTCAATTGGTAATATACATTTTTGTCTTCTTCGAATGCCTCGGAAAGTAATCTAAAAGTTACTGAAAGTAATCAGATTACATTACTGAGTTTGGGTAATCTAAAAATTACATTACTGATTACAATTTTGGACAGGTAACTAGTAACTGTAATCTTTACATTTAGAAAGCAACCTACCAAACCCTACCAATCAGTACGATGTGAGATCATTATGTGTACTCTGATGGTACATTATGTGTATTTTGATATTTTCTTACCACAGGGAACTCGTGATGCGAAGTTCTGCTCTTTTTACTGACTCTGATCTTTTCCACTCATTCAGTACAAATATATAATTTCGTTCATTTGAGTCAGTAATGCCCAGAGCACGCACGACACCCAACCTGCGAAACACAAAATCATAATTATTCTACAAACCCCTCGTTCACATGTCGTTCACCATAAGGGGCTAATAGGAGATGTCCTTTGTGACTGAGATTTGACCCCAATCTCAAATTCACTATTGAATGTGACACTCAACGTGTTCATTACCTCGATATGTGGATTGAGAAATCAAATGGAACCCTGTTTACAACTCTGTATAGAAAAGAAACGGACAGAAATACTATATTACAGGGGGACAGCTTCCAAACTGAGCCATAAAAAGAGGACTTACAGGAAGCCAGTTTTTCCTCCACAGCGGACTATCTAGAAAAAGCAGCGGAGATGCGCAATATGTTTCTAAGAGGCTACTCTACACAGTATGTGGATGAAGCTCTTAATTTGGCATTGGGGAAAACACGAGATGAAATGCTACAAAAAAGACCTACTAGACTAATGTTCACCACCACATATACTTTGAACTCGCGGAGAGTCGGAGATGCTGTCAAGGACCCCTGGCATGTTTTATCATCGGACCCAGCTTTGTCAACTGAATGTAAGAATCCACCACTTATTGTATATTGGAGAAGTCGCAATATACGCGATTAATTGGTCCATGCCAACTGCCAGCCACAAAAGAAAATCAGCCAAGCTCTTTTACGCCCTCTTCCGAATGGTAGCTATACATGCAGAGGTTGGGCATAGAGAACCATATGATGAAGTGGGAATATTTCTGCCACCCACGTACAGGAAAACGGTTCCAAATAAATGACATTATTACGTGCTCCACCACCCATGTTATCTACATGATTAAATGTCCATGTGAGCTGTGTTATGTAGGTAAAACCTCTCGTTCTCTTAAAACAGATAATTAGTGAGCATAAAGGTTCAATCAGGTGAAACGACGGGGATTATCCAGTCGCAGTACATTTTAATGGCCTAAGACATTTCTACCTTTAGATTTTGTGGCATAGAGAAAGTTAAGATGTCAGACAGGGGAGGTGATATAAATAACACTCTTAGTAAAAGAGAATGTTTTAGGATTTTCACCCTCCAGACATTATTCCCTAAAGTTCTTAATGATGAAATGCCTCTGAATGTTATGTTGTAAATGTGAATATGAATTAATGCCACCATTTCAGATTACTCTGACGTTTTTCTTGCGCAGTACTCAATGATTTATGTAAACTTGCTTGGTAGGTTGATGTCCTCATTGTGGTTTTACAGACGTGTTTAATACGTTTTATGTACACACTTTACTAGAATATTTATGAAATACACATTGTTATATTTGGTAGAACTTGTTTTCCCTCGACTCCAACCCCATTCGATGCGTGGAATGGATGTGGTTGGGGCTATGTCTACATAAGGGTGCTAATTTAATAAAAAACTCACAAAAGTTCTGACCAAGGCCTTGAGGCCGGAACGTAAAGCTTGTTAAAGAGCAGTGATACTATCAAGAACACTGTGCGGGTTTCTTATCATTTTATTCAACTGTTACCATGCACCTGCATAAAATATAGGTCAGATGTGCAAGTGCCTTTTGAATTTTGACTTGTAAAAGTGTGTAATGTACATGTGTTGATTGCTAGGCATACAAATAAGATTATTTCTTAATACATTTGAAACAAGGTCTAGTTGTGGCCGTAATCAGACTAGATTGTGAATGACTCTTGGCAGAATGCATTGCTTGATTGCAGTGAGTGTGAAAAGCACCATCGTTTGTGAACTGCAGCACCCCAAACGATTCGTTCTCGAGTTTGAGTTTTGTGAGCAGAGATTGTGTGTATGTTTTGGTTCAACAATACTGTATCCATCATAACATTCAATAATCAATTAATTGCATTTATTCTTGCACCATGCGATCTATTACCAGTTCTAAATATGTGTTTTTCATCTCTATGCTGTTATTGCGGTCTGCAGCATGATCTATTTTACTGTTGTTGGTCGGAGCACGTCTCCAGAGCCGCTGAGCCAGAGGAGCGTGCTGTAGTGCTGTAGTCATCGCGGCCAGCAGGTCAAACGAACGCCAACATTAATGAGTCACTCAGAAAAACTAATCATGACTCTCAAATCAGTAAAAATAGTCCGTTTGAATGAATCGTTCGCAAACTGCACATCACTACAGGGAACAATACCGTAACCTTATTTCTAAGAGTGTAGTGAAAGTCTACACACCCCTCGCACAGTTGCTGCCTTAAACGTTAATCTAAAAGTATTTAAACCTCTGTCTCTGATTTTCAAGCGACTGTAAGTTAGGACTGAGCCCCTCAGGAACACTCAACACGTCTTGGAAAGCCATTCTGGTGTGTCCTAAGCATAAAAATGTTTGTAATTTTCATGCTGAACAGTTTTACGCTATCCCTCGGTTAGGTATTCAGAAGAATGAGGAAGGTCTTCCTCTAACTTTTTACCAAGGCTTTGCTCCTTTTATATTTATTTTGATCCTGACAAACTCCCCAGTCCCTGTCAATGACAAGCATACCCAAATGATGCTGCTACCACGATACTTGCAAATAGGTACACAACCTTCACTGGGGACAGGGGGGGAAATGTCTCCCCCCTCCCCCCATATTCTGAAATTGCATTTTTGTCCCCTCCAGTTTTATAATTGGAATGTGATTCAAAAAACGAGGCAACCGTGTGCTCCAAGCGGTTGGGTAGGCTGTTTAGAGTGTTTATCCGACTGGATAAAAAACAAAAAACAAAACAAAATAGTTACATCTCCCCCACTTCTAAAACCAAAGTGGCGCCCCTGCTTGCAAATACAAAGTTTCACAACAATGCATTCACTTCACATAACTGACCTGTACAACAAAGTGAAAAGAAGGAAGCCAGTGTTAAAACATATATTTCAAATCATCCACTATGTTTGCAACAAGGTCCTTAAGTAATGCTGCAATACTGCAAAACATCAGGTTTTGGTCAAATCAACACAACACATCACAGAGTGAAACCCTATGTATTTTCCAGTATTGTAATGGCAGCATCATGTCATGGGTATGCTTGTCACCGGCAGGGACGGGGAGTTTATCAGGACCAAAAGAAATTTGAAAGGAGCAGTGCCCAGGCAAAAAGTCAGAGGAAAACCTGCCTCAGTCTTCTGTATACCTAACCCTGAGATAGTTTTATTTTTCAGAAGGACAATCAATGATTCCCCACCAAATTTACTGAGCTTAAGCAATTTTGACAAAAACAATGGATATATTGTATGATATACAAAATCTTATTCAAAATGATTTACAGCTGTAAATGCAGCCAAAGTTGCTTCCACCATGTATTAACTGTGGAGTGTGAAGACATACTGTACACATTCAAGACATCTTCATATATACAGTACCTTCAGGAAAGTATTCAGACTCATTGACTTTTTCCACATTTTATTACATTATTCCTAAAATTGGCAAAAAAATATAACAATCCTCAGAAATCTATGCACAATACCCCATAATGACAAAGCGAAAACAGTTTTTTTATTTTATTTTTGCAAATGTATTAACACTAAAAACAGAAACACCTTATTTACATAAGTATTCAGACCCTTTTCTATGAGACTCGAAATTGAGCTCAGGTGCATCCTGTTTCCATTGATCGTCCTTGAGATGTTTCTACGACTTAATTAGAGTCCACCTGTGCTAAATTGGTCCAGCGTCCCCAAGAACATAATGGCCTCCATTATTCTTAAATGGAAGAAGTTTGGAACCACCAAGACTCTTCGTAGAGCTGGCCGCCCGGCCAAACTGAGCAATCAGGGGAGAAGAGCCTGGGTCAGGGTAGGGACCAAGAACCCGATGGTCACACTGACAGAGTTCTAGAGGTCCTCTGTGGAGATGGGAGAACCTTCCAGAAGGACAACCATCTCTGCAGCACTCCATCAATCAGGCCTTTATGGTAGAGTGGCCAGACGGAGGCCACTTCTCAGTAAAAGGCACATGAAAGCCCGCTTGGAGTTTGCCTAAAGGCACCTAAAGACTCTCCAGACCATGAGAAACAAGATTCTCTGGTCTGATGAAACTGAGATTGAACTATTTGGCCTGAATGCCAAGCATCACGTCTGGAGCAAAACATGGCACCGTCCCTACGGTGAAGCATGGTGGTGGCAGCATCATGCTATGGGGGTGTTTTTCAGCGGCAGGGACTGGGAGACTCGTCAGAATCGAGATGAACAGAGCAAAGTACAGAGAGATCTTTGATGAAAACCTGCTACAGTGCGCTCGGGACCTCAGACTGGGCGAAGGTTCACCTTCCAACAGGACAACAACCATAAGCACGCCACCAAGACAATGCAGGAGTGGCTTCGAAACAAGTCTCTGAATGTCCTTGAGTTGCCCAGCGAGAGCCCGAAGTTTATAAAAACCTGTTTTTGCTTTGTCATTATGGGGTATTGTGTGGATTGATGAGAAAAAAAGTATTTAATACATTTTTGAATAAGGCTGTAAATTAACAACATCTCGAAAAAGTCAAGGGGTCTGAATACTTTCCGAAGGCACTGTATATATATATATATATATATATATATATATTTATTAATTTATAAAATGTTCTATACTTTTTTCTTTCACATTTGAAAATGTGAAGCAACTTCTGTATGTCAGTAGGAACAAAAATACAATTGAATACCTTTTTAGATTCAATTGTAGTTTAGGCAGAAAAAAATGACAACTGTGCAAGGGGTGTGTAGCCTTTCACTAGGCACTGTACTTCTATTCAATTGACTTGATTATAGTTGCTTTTCTACTGTACTGCTGTTTTTACTATGTATATTGTTAAAGGTTGTCTTTGTGACTAAATCAATGCTTGATTGACTAAAACATTATTTATCTGGGATTAATAAAGTATGTATATTCTAATAACAAAAAATTATCAAACTTCTGTCAATACTCAAATTTAGACTGGGCTAAAGATGAACCAGCCCATCTGGCATTTGCCTAAACTGCCCTAAGGGCAGTCAGTTTTCGGTAACAACTTTTTTACATTTTTTTTGTGCATCTCATGTAACAGAGAACCACATGAGAAAACGTTTAAACATGTCATGTGTCATATGTACAGTTACATGGGAATATGGGGTATAATGACTAAACCAGTCACCACAGAGCCATACCAGGTGTCAAATAAATAGTGAAGTAGTGAAAAGCCAGACCTTAGCATCTACAGGAGGGTGATGTCAAACCTGTCAAGATTATCCAAATCATGATTCTAACTAAACCATCAACACAGAGAGACTTTAGAGTGTCTTGGAGACATAATTAACTCCCCTCCATGGTTCTTAGCCTCACCTTGATGGGTTGGAGTTCCACAACAAAGTAAAAAATGTATTCTACAAATGCCAATGCTGTGTTATGGTTGTTTATTTAGCCTCTGAACAGAATCAGGCTTTTGCCTTTTGCAAATCGAAATATAATCAACGTTTTTAGCATGGGAAGAGCTAAGCACATTGAGGGAAAATTTAAGTTATAAAAAAAAAATCTGTTTGAGGTCTATAATTTCACTCTTCGTACATGATGAAATGCCCTTGTGCTCAGTGTTGTTACTGTGTCAGTCTCTACCATTACAGACAAAATAAGACTTGTGGCTTTGTTTTATTAGGGTAGTTTTCTGTTTGTTACACTTTGTACTAAACTGGCTGCTGGCAGTAGGCAATACAATATTTACAGTTAGCTTCTATAACTTTATAGAGTAATATGAAATACCTCATGGTCCTTTCTATGGGCAAATTAGTGGGTAAATCTGCATAATTATTTTTAAAGGGATTTCAAGTGTAATGCCTGTCAACCATATGCAAGAAGACTAAAACCTGTGTCAGTCTGAGAGGAACTGTCATAAAATCCCACCTCTAAAAGTGTCTTCATTTCCACTTTTTTCGTTTCGTACCTTCATCACTTTTTAAATAAGCCTAGGTAAAATAAAACCAACAGCAATAGGACTTTGAAAATGAAAAAAATGTGCTCTTGAACTTTAAACCGAC
Organism: Hucho hucho; assembly: GCA_003317085.1. Lineage (NCBI taxonomy): Eukaryota > Metazoa > Chordata > Actinopteri > Salmoniformes > Salmonidae > Hucho > Hucho hucho. Next base: position 1,022,559 of record QNTS01000052.1, on the reverse strand, counting down.
CGTAAGACTTAATGGAATCTTCACAAACAGGAGGATCGTGGGGTGGAAGTAGGTTAAGTATGACTGGAAGAGTGAGGGAAGAGGGAGGCCAGTGAGGGGAACTAGATAAAGCATACAACATTCACTGCTGTCATTTTGCATGTCTCACTGCAGCGTTCCGATAATGTACTTTGGGATTATGGAGGCTCACTTGAAGATACGCTGAATTTGATTTCATATGCACACAGTAAAATGCAAGGAACAGCGAACATAGAGAGCAGGGCATCAAGAAGAAGAGAATGCTGATGGCTGCATAAAGCCATGAAAGAGACTGTAGCAAAGTTCAAGGGAGAAAAGCTGGGAAATCATCCTGTGAAGGCCATATCCTTAAATTTAAGCATTTTATTCCACCATATCTTCTCTTGTTTTATACTGCAGACGCTGGGAGTAAGCGGCACAATGTGGGACAAATTGAAATCTCACTTGAATATAGAGACATTTACAGTGTCTATTTTGTATTGTTTTGATATTTCGTTGATGTTTTGAGGGAATTGGGAAGTAGGCTCGAAGATTAACTTTGGGATAGTTTGAGGAAACCAAATAGTAAAACATACAGTATGGGCTAAGGACTCTGGAATGATGAATCACACTTTTTACACCTTTTTCTCCCGAATTTCGTGGTATCCAATTGGTACTTACAGTCTTGTCTCATCGCTGCAACTCCCGTACGGACTCAGGAGATGCGAAGGTCGAGAGCCGTGCGTCCTCCGAAACACAACCCAACCAAGCCGCACTGCTTCTTGACACAATGCCCACTTAACCCGGAAGCCAGCCGCACCAATGTGTCGGAGGACACACTGTACACCTGGCAACCGTGTCAGAGTGCACTGCGCTCGTCCCACGACAAGAGTCGCTAGTGCGCGATTGGACAAGGACATCCCTGCTGGCCAAACCCTCCCCTAACCCGGACGACGCTGGACCAATTGTGCGCTGCCCCATGAGTCTCCCGATCGCGGCCGGCTGCGACAGATCCTGGACACGAACTCAGAATCTCTAGTGGAACAGCTAGCACTGCGATGCAGTGCCTTAGACCACAATGCAGTGCCTTAGACCACTGCGCAAACTCGGGAGGCCCACCATCTGGCTTTCTGACAGACGAATATGGGAGAACGCTATCTGCCCCAAAGCGTAGTGCCAACTGTAAAGTTTGGTGAAGGAGGAATAATTGTCTGGAGCTGTTTTTTTTCATGGTTCAGGCTAGGCCCCTTAATTCCATTGAAGGGAAATCTTAACGCTACAGCATACAATGACATTTTAGATGATTCTGTGCTTCTAACTTTGTGGCAACAGTTACAGGAAGGCCCTTTCCTGTTTCATCACGACAACGCCTCATGCACAAAGCGAGTTCCATACAGAAATGGTTTGTCGAGATCGGTGTGGAAGAACTTGACTGGCCTGCACAGAGCCCAGACCTCAACCCCATTAAACACCTTTGGGATGAATTGGAATGCCGACTGCAAGCCAGGCCTATTCGCCCAACTTTAGTGCCCTACCTCACTAATGCTCTTGTGGCTGAATGGTAGAAAGTCCCAGCAGCAATGTTCCAACATTTAGTGGAAAGCCTTCCCAGAAGAGTGGAGAATGTTATAGCAGCAAAAGGGGGACCAACTCCATATAAATGCCCATGATTTTTGATGTGCCAACATGCTTTTGGTCATGTAGTGTATATACAGTATACAGTACTACTCAAACGTTTGGACACACCTACTCATCAAAGGGTTTTTCTTATTTTCTACAATATAGACTAATAGTGAAGACATCAACACTATGAAATAACACATATGGAATCATGTCATAACCAAAAAGTGTTAAACAAATCAAAATATATTTGAGATTCTTCAAAGTAGCCACCCATTGCCTGATGACAGCTTTGCACACTCTAGGAATTAACAGGTGTGCCTTGTTAAAAGTAAATTAGTGGAATTTATTTCCTTCTTTAATGTGTTTGAGCCAATCAGTTGTGTTGTGAAAAGGTAGGGGTGGTATACAGAAGATAGATAGCCCTATAAGTCCTGGTAACTCAAATGAGCTTATCCTCTGCAGCAGTGGTAACTCTGGGTCTTCCTTTCCTGTGGTGGTGCTCATGACAGCCACTTTTATCATAGCGCTTGATGGTTTTTGCGGCTGCACATGAAAAATCTTTAAAAGTTCTTGACATTTTCTGGATTGACTGACCTTCATGTCTTAAAGTAATGATGGACTGTCGTTTCTCTTTGCTTATTTGAGCTTTTCTTGCTATAATATGGACTTGGTCTTTTACCAAATCGGGCTATCTTCTGTATACAGCCCCTGCTTTGTCATAACATAAGAAATTCCACAAATTAATGTTTAACAAGGTACACCAGTTAATTGAAATGCATTCCAGGTGACTACCTCATGAAGCTGGTTGAGAGAATGCCAAGCGTGTGCAAAGCTCTCATCAAGGCTCCTCTGCCTGTTCGGGCGGCGTTCGGCGGTCGTCGTCACCGGCCTATTAGCTGCCACCGATCCTCCTTTCTATGTATTGATTTTCTTATTGTTTGCACCTGTTTTGTGTTTGTATTTTCTAGGGCTATTTAAGCCGGTCAAGCCCGCCGACTTTCGTGCGGGCTTGTTTCTCTGTTTGTTTGGTGGACGTTGGGCTGACGTGTTGTTGGCGTGTTCTCTCGTTCCTGTTTTGGGCCACATTTGTATTTTGTGTGCGCCTGTTGTGTTTGGGGCGTTTGATTTACGCGCTGCATTAAAAAGAAGGAATATTTTCCCTCACCCTGCTCTCTGCGCCTGACTCCACACCCACCACTCCTAGCTGTCGTGACAGGTGGCTACTTTGATGAATCTCAAATGTAAAATATATTTTCATTTGTTTAACACTTCTTTGGTAACTACTATTTGTGTTATTTCACTGTGTTGATGTCTTAACTATTATTCTACAATGTAGAAAATAGTAAAATTAAAGAAAATCGCTTGAATGAGTAGGTGTGTCCAAACTTTTGACGGGTACTATATATATATAAATATATATATACATAATACATATACATATACATATATATATATATATATATACTGTATACATACACTACCGTTCAAAAGTTTGGGGTCACTTAGAAATGTCCCTGTTTTTGACTGAAAAGCACATTTTCTGTCCATTAAAATAACATCAAATTGATCAGAAATACAGTGTAGACATTGTTAATGTTTTAAATGACTATGCAGCTGAAACATTTTTTATGGAATATCTGTCATGTCCTGGCAACGAATAACATAGAAATACATAAACTAGAACCCCCCTATTCACATCCTGACCAAAACACCATAGATAACCCAGAGGGCTCTCTATGGTGTTTTGGTCAGGATGTGAATAGGGGGGTTCTAGTTTATGTATTTCTATGTTATTCGTTGCCTCTAATTGGGGACCATACTTAGGTTGTTATTTTCCCCACCTGTGTTGTGGGTTATTGTTTAGTTAGTGCTGTTCAGTGCTACATGGTTACGGTCTGTTAATGCGTTATTGTTTTTGTATGTTCCATTTCATTAAAATATGTGGAACTTCATGCACGCTGCGCCTTGGTCCGTTTCCTTATACGACAATCGTGACAATATCTACATAGGCGTACAGAGGCCCATTATCAGCGACCATCCCTCCTGTGTTCCAATGGCACGATGTGTTAGCTAATCCAATTTTATCATTTTATAAGGCTAAATGATCATTAGAAAACCCTTTTGCAATAATGTTAGCACAGCTGAAAACTGTTGTGATCATTAAAGAAGCAATAAAACTGGCCTTCTTTAGATGTGTTGAGTATCTGGAGCATCAGCATTAGGGGCTCAAAATGGCCAGAAACAAATAACTTTATTCTGAAACTTGTCAGTCTATTCTTGTTCTGAGAAATGGCTATTCCTTGTGAGAAATTGCCAAGAAACTGAAGATCTCGTACAACGATGTGTACTAATCCCTTCACAGAACAGCGCAAACTGGCTCTAACCAGAACAGAAAGAGGAGTGGGAGGCCCTGGTGCACAACTGAGCAAGAGGACAAGTACATTAGAGTGTCTAGTTTGAGATACAGACGCCTCATAAGTCCTCAACTGGCAGCTTCATTAAAAAGTACTCGCAAAACACCAGTCTCAATATCAACAGTGAAGAGGCAACTCCGGGATGCTGTCCTTCTAGGCAGAGTTGCAAAGGAAAAGCCACATCTCAGACTAGCCAATAAAAATAAAAGATTAAGATGGGCAAAAGAACACAGACACTGGACAGAGGAACTCTGCCTAGAAGGCCAGCATCCCAGAGTCGCCTCTTCACTGTTGACGTTGAGACTGGTGTTTTGCGTGTACGAGATCTACACAGCGTTGTCCGAGATCTTCAGTTTCTTGGCAATTTCTCGCATGGAATAGCCTTCATTTTTCAGAACAAGAATAGACTAACGAGTTTCAGAAGGAAGTTCTTTGTTTCTGTCAATTTGAACCTGTAATCGAACCCACAAACGCTGATGCTTCAGATACTCAACTAGTCTAAAGAAGGCCAGTTTAATTGCTTGTTTAATGAGAACAACAGTTTTCAGATGTGCTAACATATTTGCAAAAGGTTTTTCTAATGATCAATTAGCCTTTTAAAATTATAAACTTGGATTAGCTAACACAACGTGCCATTAGAACACAGGAGGGATGGTCGCTGATAATGGGCTTCTGCATGCCTACTGTATGTAGCTATTCCATAAAGAATCAGCCGTTTCCAGCTACAATAGTAATTTACAACATTAACAATGTCTACACTGTATTTCTGATCAGTTTGATGTTATTTTAATGGAGACAAAAAATTGCTTTTCTTTCAAAAACAAGGACATTTCTAAGTGACCCGAAACTTTTGAATGATAGTGTATATATATATATAGGGAGAGAGAGATGTGTGAGAGGAGGATAAATTAAGCCTTACTCCACTCTCTTCACACCTATTTCAGAAAGACATTACCAGTGTCTAAGACACAGCAATATGCTGAAGAAGATCAACCTGGACTCAGGGGCAGACATAACATAGTCTAACCATCTCCTGCTCTCTCTCTCTCCCTTCCTCTCTATCTCATCCTCTCTCTCTTGCTCTCTCTCCCTCCCTCTCTCTATGAACGTGAAGCTAGCTAGCGATATGAAAACTGAATTTTTTGTCTTTCAGTTTTTTCACTTTCCAATCCCTGGACTGGAGCTACCGGAGATGTTTGTTAATGAGGCTAATCACAAGTCAGCTCTCTCCACAGGAGTCCTTCAGTTCTATGCTAACATAATTAGCCAGAAGACTACAGGCAAGCAGAAGCAGAATGCCAAGGACTTTCAGGTTTATTGGTGTGATTTTTCCTTTGTTGTTGAGGTTTTGCGATTATGATTCATTGAAGTGTGCATGTGTCAACAAATTCTTTCCTGCAGTGAATGGCCTTGCCCAACCTTGTCTTCTTTTAGCTTTTGTTAGACTACACATATTGGTGGTTTGGCTCCCAGGCCCATGGCAAACTTCGATCATGTTTACACTTTCCAATATCCTTGATCCAGTGCCTTAATCACATCCTGCTTAACACAACCCTGCTAAGAATAGTCTTATCAAATGTTTTTATTGTATATTTTCTAAATCACTATTATAGACTGTGTTAGCCTCCCAGGCCCCTATGCCAAATCTCAAAATGTTTATACACTTTTCAATATCTTTGATCTGTTGCCTTATTTTTATTTCCACAGCAGTAGTCTACTCACTCTGTGGCGTACTGGTTCTAAAAGGTCAGATAATCCTGTTGCTTTCCACCGTTTTCTCTGGATTGTTGGGCTTTCTGGTATGAGAGGTTCTGTAAGTCACCTACATCCGGTGCTTCACTGCTGTAATTGGCACAGAAAGAGGGAAGCCATCATGAGGTACAACACAAACCTCTCCAAACCATATTGCTTTTTCAGATAATAGGAAAAGGTTCCATTTGAACTAAATGCAATATCTCAGCATGGTTAAAATTACAGTACCAGTGGGCCTCCCAAGTGGTGCAGTGGTCTAAGGCATGGCATTGCAGTGCTTGAGGCGTCAAGCACTGCAATGCGGGTTCGATCACAAATGGCCGTGACCGGGAGTCTTATAGGGCGGCGCACAATTGGCCCAGCGTTGTTAGGGGAGGGTTTGGCTGGGGGGGCTTTACTTGGCTCATCAAGCTTTAGCGATTCCTTGTGGCAGGCTGGGTGCCTGCAGGCTGACCCCGATTGTCAGTTGAACAGTGTTTCCTCAGATACATTGTTGCAGCTAGCAGGCAGGTGTTAAGCAGCGCAGTTTGGCAGATCATGTTTCGGAGGACGCATGACTCAACTTTAGCCTCTCCCGAGACCGTTGGGGAGTTGCAGCGATGAGACAATATCGTAATTGAAATTGGGGGTAAAAACAAATATATACAGTACCAGTCAAAAGTTAGGACACACCTACTCATTCCAGGGTTTTTCTTTGTTTTTACTATTTTCTACATTGCAGAATAATAGCGAAGACATCAAAACAATGAAATAGCACATATGGAATCATGTCGTAACTAAAAAAGTGTTAAATATATTTTACCCTATGACAATCAGATTAAATGAACTACATTTTTCAGAGAGAAAACTTGTAAATCCGCCCAATTCAACACAACAGGAGGGTTAAGTTGATAAAAAGATCTAACACAACAATAGGTGATAATATATGGATTATTATGGATTTATAATCAGCTATAATGGGTGGTCATTTTGGACCGGGAACACAGAATTAATTAACATGAAATGAACACAACAGGAGGGTTAACCAGCATGGCTACCACAGCATTCTGCAGTGATACGCCATCCCATCTGGTTTGTGCTTAGTGGGACTATAATTTGTTTTTCGACAGGACAATGACCCAACACACCTCCAGGCTGTGTAAGGGCTATTGACCAAGAAGGAGAGTGATGAAGTGCTGCATCAGATGACCTGGCCTCTACAATCCCCCAACCTCAACCCAATTGAGATGGTTTGGGATGAGTTGGACCGCAGAGTGAAGGAAAAGCAGCCAACAAGTGCTCAGCATATGTGGGAACTCCTTTAAGATTGTTGGAAAATAATTCCAGGTGAAGCTGGTTGAGAGAATGCCAAGAGTGTGCAAAGCTGTCATCAAGGCCAATGGTGGCTACTTTGAAAATTCTAAAATATTAAACACTTTTTTGGTTATTTCATAGTGTTGATGTCTTCACTATTATTCTACTTTTTTCCTACCTTTATTTAACTAGGCAAGTCAGTTAAGAACAAATTCTTATTTTCAATGACAGCCTAGTGGGTTAACTGCCTTGTTCAGGGGCAGAGTGACAGATTTGTACCTTGTCAGCTTGGGGATTTGACCTTGCAACCTTTCGGTTACAAGTCCAACGCTCTAACCACTAGGCTACCTGTAGAAAATAGTAAAAATAAAGAAAAACCTTTAAATGAGTAGGCGTGTCCAAACTTTTGACTGGTACTGTACAAATAAACAAATTACAGTACCTGAAATGTCGGACACATATGAGATCCTGGCCTTCAACTATTTTTATTTGATGGCAAAGTAAAAGTCAAGGTAATTTCATGAGAGATTGTTTTCGTTGTTATGAAATTTAGTAACTCAACTGTATAACAAGTAACAACCGTCACAGTTCTGGTTAGAAGGAGGACATTTCTAACAACTATGAGAGTTCTGGATAGAAGACCCTGCAAACTTGAACTCTCACACCCAACTAGGAGAGGTAGGCTACTGAAGTTGATGCAGCAAATTCTGAGGGTGTGAATAATGCAAAAAACATGTTATTTTAATAATATAGGTAGGCTAACTCATACAATTCAGAAAGAGGACAGTTTCCAAATTATCTGTGGGACAACAAAACATTTTTCATCCCCAAGTCATCTGTCTGACCGCCACGTCCTGCCGCAACATGAAAAATGCAGACTGCGCCGCAATGATCTCTGCCGGGACCTGCAGGTTCAGCAGTCATCCCGCAGGAATGCAGCCCTCTAGTGCAGTCAGTACACAACACTATGCTACTCATGTCTTAGCAAGAGCAGATGGTGATAGGGGTCCCAGCAGGGTCAGGCAGCCAGGGAAGACCGGTCTACGGATCTCATTTTGTAGTTTATTAACAATATCAGTGAATGATACAAAGTTTCATCTTGAATTGATGGGTAGACCTACAGTAGATACAGGACATCAGCTTAAGCTTAAGGCTACAGTCTGGGATCTGGGAATAATGGTCATTTCAATTATTGAACCATTGATTCTATTCTTGGATAATATAATGTATTAATGTACACCAAGGTAATTCTTTGTCATGCCTCCTTTTAGGAGGATCAGATGGTGAAAGGGGTCTCAGTAGGGTCAGGCAGCCAGTGAAGACCAGTCTGTGACGGAGGTGATATCCAAACTGTATCAAGGGTTGATTTTCCCGATGACACAAAACATGTAAAACTAAAATGTGAGGAAGACCTGGTAGAAGCTATTGATGAAGATGCCCTGAATGCCCTGTCATGTTCATGTAATCTCAGCCTTAAATCTCTGAAGTTTAAGGTCATCCATAGAAGTACTACATGCCAGTGAAACTGAATTACATGCACTTAGAAATGTCATTCCTCTGCTGGAAGTGTAAAACACAAAAGAGGACATATTTGCATATGTTATGGTCTTGTGACGGCTGGCTGAATACTGGCAAACAGTATGGTCTTTTATCTCAGCATCTCTACCGATTCTCCCTTCTAACTGGTTTTTGTCTGCTTGGGAATGTTGATACTGGAGACTTATCTGAAGAAACTATTTAACCAAGCAGCTAAGAAATGTATTGCCATTAATTGGAAGGTTGGTTATCCTCCCACAATGTCAAGTTATGTATCACTAGATTTGATTTATTACAAGATTAATGGTATACTGGGCAACTTTCATAAGGTCTGGATGCCTTATATAGAATACAGTAGTTTGTATTGAAAACATGCCCACATCAGGGGAGATACCTATTAGGCAATCCCTAGCTATTTAGGCAATCCCTGTGGGGTCTGACATCCTGTGGGTTTTCACTCTAACACACCAAAAAGCACTAATACATGTTTCACTGAGATCCTAAAGCTGAGTGGGGTGTGTTGGGTTGGGGTGCTGCAGGGTGATGGACCCCTAGGGACAGGACGGGGCGACCCAGCTATATTGTGTGAAAGTAAAAAGAGCTTTACAGTAGGTTATGTCCCCCCCTACATCTAAAACCAAAGTGGCACCCCAGGTGACAGTTTCTTCACGTGCCACTGGATAATTAGATAGAGAGAGAGAGAGAGAGAGAGAGAGAGAGAGGTGGGTGGGTGGGTGGGTGAGACTTGTAATGAGACAGGCAGAAGGTACATTCTTAGAAAAAAAGGTGCTGTCTAGAACCTAAAAGGGATCTTTGGTTATCCCCATAGAATAACTATTTGAAAAAAAAGTTTTGGTTCCAGGTAAGAACCCTTTCGGAACCCTTTTTCTAAGAGTGTAGAAATTCAGAAAGCCAGAAAGAGACGGTAACAAAGGAAGTCACATTGTTTCTTCCTCTGTAAAAGGCCTGGTGCCAGGATAAAGTGACTAAGGGAGCATTTTAAATCAGCACCATTTTTCTGATAATAGCTTTAGCTCAAAATGCAGACCCTCCCAAGAAATCTGCGTTTTAGTAGATTTCACCTGCATTCTAATTAAACAAAAGTGCATTTATAAGCACCTTTATAATAAAACATTGCATTGCGTAGTGGCATAGGCTAGTTAAGTTGATTTGCACACATCTCAATTATTTTTAGCAGGGTCTGTAAAAGAAATTGGCCTTCCATTCAACCACAAGAGCATTAGTGATGTCGGGCACTGATGTTGGACGATTAGGCCTGGATCGCAGTCGGCGTTCCAATTCATCCAAAAGGTGTTCGATAGGGTTGAGGTTTGGGCTCTGTGCAGGCCAGTCAAGTTCTTCCACCCTGATCTCAACAAACTATTTCTGTATGGACCTCGCTTTGTGCACGGGGGCATTGTCATCCTGAAACAGGAAAGGGCCTTCCCCAAACTGTTGCCACAAAGTTGGAAGCACAGAATCATCTAGAATGTCATTGTATGCTGTAGTGTTAAGATTTACCTTCACTTGAACTATGCCGAACCATGAACAACAGCCCCAGACCATTATTCCTCCTCCACCAAACTTGACAATGGTAGCGTTCTCCTGGCATCCGCCAAACCTAGATTTGTCAGTCAGACTGCCAGATGGTGAAGCATGATTCATCACTCCAGAGAACGTGTTTCCACTGCTCCAGAGTCCAATGGTAGCGAGCTTTACACCACTCCAGCCGACGCTTGGTATTGCCCATGGTGATCTTAGGCTTGTGTGGGGCTGTTCGGCCATGGAAACCCATTTCATGATGCTCCCGACTAACAGTTATTGTGCTGATGTTGCTTCCAGAGGCAGTTTGGAACTCAGTAGTGGGTGTTGCAACCGAGGACAGACAATTTTTACGCGCTACGGGCTTCAGCACTCAGCGGTCGGTCACATCCTGTGAGCTTGTCTGGCCTACCACTTCACGGCTGAGCCGTTGTTGCTCCTAGACATTTCCACTTCACAATAACAGCACTTACAGTTGACCGGGGCAGCTCTAACAGGGCATACATTTGACAAACTGACTTGTTGGAAAGGTGGCATCCTATGACGATGCCACGTTGAACGTCACTGAGCTCTTCAGTAAGGCCAATCTACTGCCAATGTTTGTCTATGGAGATTGCATGGCTGTGTGCTCAATTTTATACACCTGTCAGCAACGGGTGAGGCTGAAATAGCAGAATCCACTAATTTGAAGGGGTATCCACATACTTTTGTATATATAGTGTAGGCTACTTTGAAAAACAGTGGTGTAGAGTTGTTGAGAAAAAAAGTAGCTAAAAGTAGACTCATTAGTCTTCTCTTTTCACCAGTAGACATTTGCTTTGTGAACTACTTTTTCCCACGATTGTATTTGACATTTGCGAAAGGCAGATACTCATAGACATAAAATCAATAGAATACAACGGACGTGCCCATTCAACTCAGAACTGGCAGCCATTGCGAGTGTACCCATGAGTTTACCAGCCAACTTGCCAGTGTTAGAGGTGGCAAGACCCAACGCAACAACCAGTGGAGAGAGAGTGTGGTTTGGAGGATGGATGAGACCAGTGCTTGACTTGGGATGAAAGAAGTGCAGGAGCTGTCTTTTTCCAAGTCGGTCCATTAGACTATGTTCAGAGAAATTCACAAATTACATTATGCTATAGAGACCTCTGATTATTCACTGTTAACGATGTATATACATTTTCCATTACTTTTAACCAAATGTTCACAACTATTATTATAGTCTACATGAAAAAGTAAGCATTATTGACACTGGAAAGCTGCTGTGTCTCATCCCATGTAGACCTACCACTTCCTGCCGCTGTGCTCTTAATCAAGGCCCACACATAGAACTGCATTGTTAGTCACATGTTGTCAAGATGTGGCCAACCCTCCATCTGGAGAGGTCTTGGGTGTGCAGGATTTTTCAACATTACAACCAAACACTTTGTCTTTATAAAATCATTCCCCCATTCAATAAATCAGGGAACAAATGGATAAGGTAAGCTACTTCAAAGCAAGGTATCTAACTAGACATGTGTATATTTAAGGCTCAAATATTCTTGTTTCGGGGTAGATCTATGCACAGCAAGTTATTTGTCAAGTTAACTATTCTTAGAATACTTGTAACATTGTCACAATTAGAGCTAGTGTTTAATTGATTGGAATCCCAGCTTTCCAACGGCGCAGATTTATTTAGGCTCTACAGTGCCGGTGGAAGGGCAACAACGAAATGAAATGCTTAGTTAGCTATAGTTAACTGATACAAATTATGTTTTGAATTAAGAGACGGTTAGTATCTGTCTAGTTAGTATCTGTCATTATTGTATACCTGCTGCTGAAATGTCGCGCTCTCTCGGGCAACGGCCCACTCGCACTGGCACACACGCAGCACTACAGACATGCACTGAAGGATCATTCCGATAATGGCTGATATGTAGTTTTTTTTATTGATCATATTTAAAAGTGTACTTTCATTAATTACATTAACAACAATTATGAAACTAATTTACATAACTTTTCATGACCTTACAATCCCTCATTTTATAACTTGTAACAGTGCATTTTCAATTTGCGCAGGCTACTGTCACTCACAAATTCACAGACTAGCGGCAAATAGATTTGAACAAAGTGGAATCAGGAAATGAATGCCCACTCCCCATTGCTATTCAATGAAGATCCCACTTTCATTCCGTTTAGTTCAACCTTTTTTACGTCGGTGTGTGGTTCTGGGCCAGCGATAGGCTACTTTGTTTTTATAGAGGAGCTGGCCCACAATTCCCAAAAGATTAGAAGTGCCGGTAATGCAATTCAGATAATCCCAGCGAGTCCTTGAATATGAATAGGCCCATAGGGACATAAAACTACACACACAAAATGTGGGTTCCTCAAGGGTTCTTTTTGGAAAGCTGATGGTTCTGTGTGCAACCATAATCACTCAAATAAACCTTTGCTTCTTTACAGTTCACAAAAGGCTTTTTGCTCTTTTAGAAATAATGAATCTATTAAAATGTAGGGGAGACTATTTTGGGGCGTGGTTTGCGCACTGATATTTGTTTGCAATCATGAGTGATAGGAGAAAACTGAGGATGGATCCACAACATTGAAGTTACTCCACAATACTAACCTAATTGACAGAGAACCCTGTACAGAATACAAATATTCCAAAACATGCATCCTGTTTGTAACAGGGCACTAAAGTAATACTGCAAAAAATGTGGCAAAGCAATGAACTTTTGTCCAGAATACAAAGTGTTATGTTTGGGGTAAATCCAATACAACACATTACTGACTACCACTCTCCATATTTTCAAGCATAGTGGTGGCTGCATCATGTTATGGGTTGCTTGTAATCGTTATATCGCGTTTCAGGTAAGACCCAAGTGTAGACTGTTGAAGTAACAATGTTTATTACAGCAACAGGGGCAGGCAAATGACAGGTCAAGGCAGGCAGGGGTCGATAATCCAGAGAAGTGGAGCAAAGGTACAGGACGGCAGGCAGGCTCAGGACAGGCAGGCTGTGAAACATGGGTTTACATCTAGACACATTAAAATTATGAAGTAGACGGAGGGTACGGGGCAACAGAGGATGAACAGCAGAGGGGCTAATGATTTTGGAGCAGGGGGAATGGTCTCGGCTTCCGGGGTTGTAGCCGCGGGGCTATAGCGGCGTGCCAGCGCATCCGGCTTAACATCCTTGGGTACCGGTCGGTGTTGCGGAAGCGAAGTGGCCCGGGCCTTACTCAACCCCTCTCGGAGGTCCTGGCACTCCGCGGGAATGGCGTAGAGGTTCGGGGAAATTTCACAGCCCCCAGGAAGACATCCCGGGGCAGGCAGAGCTGATTTCAGGCAATGAGAGTGGCAGAATGGGCTCCAGCCCACGATGACACCAGTAGACCAGTCAATTGAGGGATTGTGTCGCTGGAACCAAAATAATCCCAATACCACAGGAACCTGCAGAGACTCAATTAGCAGGTATTGGATCGTCTCGCTGTGGTTCCCCGACACTTGTAGGTTGATGGGGGTGGTATGGTGGGTGACACGGCTTATAGAACACCCATCCAGCGCTCTAACATTCCGTGGGAATAGGAGGGGTTGAGTGGGGGATGCCCAGCTTGGACACGAGGGTAACATCCATGAGACTCATATCGGCCCCCGAGTCGATGAGTATCTGGAGAGACTTGGCCTGGTCGCCCCACAGCAGGGTGTCCTGGAGAGAGGGGCGAGTAGGCGGAGAAGCAAAATTGTCCTTTAGACCCACCAGAGTACTCATTCCTACCAATGAGCTAGGTCTCTTGAAGGGACAGGTAGACACATAATGATCAGCAGTACCGCAATACAGACAACTCTGGGTGTTAAGTCTGCGTACGCGTTCAGCTGGAGACAGCCTAGCCCTACCGAGCTGCATCTGCAAGAGGTTAATTGGCAGACCTCGGAAGCTCTTGGAGGAACTCGGGTAAGCTCGGATCATCTCGGGGACAAAGACACCGGGGACTTCATCAGATATAAGGTGGGATCCTTGAGTGAGCGATTGGGACCTCAATCCGACCTCTTCTCCATCCTACGTTCCCGTAGCTGACCATCGATCCGGATGGTTAAAGCGATGAGTGAGTCGAGATCTGTCGGTAGTTCCCGGGCTGCAAGCTCGTCCTCTACCTCCTCCGATAGTCCAGGAACGTGTCGAACAGTGTTTCCGGGTTCCAGGCACCCTCCGCGGCTAGCATGCGGAAATCCACCGCATAGTCTGCCACACTGAGGGAGTCCTTCCGAAGCTGGAGTAACTTCCGGGTAGCCTTTCTCCCCGAAACAGGAGCCTTGAAAACTTCTCACCTCCGCCACAAATACCTCCAGACTGAGGCAGATGGCAGATTGTTGCTCCCACACCGCCGTGGCCCAGGCGAGTGCCCTCCCGGACATCAGCGTAATAATGTACGCTAACTTCGAGCGATCCGAGGGGAACGAAGAAGGCTGCAGCATGAAAACGGGGGAGCACTGGGAGAGAAAGGCCTGGCAGCTTCTGGAATCTCCATCGTAGCGCTCCATGGGAAGTAACCGGGGTGACTGCGCTGCTACAAGCTGGGTTACTGAGGGGCTGGGAGTTTACTGTCGTGGTAGGCTGCCTAGTAGCCAACCCACGGAATTGCTCCCGCAATGCGTCCAATGCTAAGTCGTGACGTTCGGCCACGTCATGGACCCCTTCCATCAGACCGTGAAGCAACTCCTCGTGTCTACGAATGATGGCTCCATGGGAGGAGATGGCGTTGCGGAGCTGGTCCAAGTCTGCTGGGTCAGTCATGGCCAGTTTGTACTATTACTTTCAGGTAAGACCCAAGTGCAGACTGTGTTGAAATAACAATGTTTATTACAGCAACAGGGGCAGGCAAATGACAGTTCAAGGCACGCAGGGTTCGATAATCCAGAGAAGTGGGGCAAAAGTACAGGACGGCAGGCAGGCTCACGCAGAGTGGTCAGGCAGGCGGGCTCAGAGTCAGGACAGGCAGGGGTCAAAACCAGGAGGGCAAGAAAAGATAGACTGGGAAAAGCAGGAGCTGAGACAAAAACGTTGGTTGACTTGACAAACAAGACGAACTGGCAACAGACAAACAGAGAACACAGTACTCAGGGGATAATGGGGAAGATGGGTGACACCTGGAGGGGGGTGGAGACAAGCACACGGACAGGTGAAACAGATCAGGGCGTGACACGTTAAGGACTGGGGAGATTTTCTGGATAAAAAATACATGGAATAGAGCTAAGCACAGGCAAAATCCTAGAGGAAACCTAGTTCAGTCTGCTTTCCACCAGACACTGGGAGATGAATTCACATTTCAGCAGGACAATAACCTAAAACACAAAGACAAATCTAAACCGAGTTGCTTGTCAAGAAGACAGTGAATGTTCCTGAGTGGCCAAGTTACAATTTTGACTTAAATCTATTCAGAACAAAAATATAAACGCAACATGCAACAATTTCCAAAATTTTACTGAGTTACAGTTCATATAAGGAAATCTGTCAATTTAAATAAATACATTTGGCACTAATCTATGGATTTCACATGACTGGGCAGGGGCGCACCCACTGGGGAGCCAGGCCTAGCCCATTAGAATTCGTTTTTCTCCACAAAAGGGTGTTATTACAGACAGAAATACTCCTCAGTTTTATCAGCTGTCAGGGTGGTGAAGAAGCCAGGTGTGGAGATCCTGGGCTGGTGTGGTTACACGTGGTCTGCGGTTGTGAGGCTGTTTGGACGTACTGGCAAATTCTCTAAAACAATGTTGGAGGCCATTTATGGTAGAGAAATTAACATTAAACAGCTCTTGTGGACATTCCTGCAGTCAGCATGCCAATTGCACACTCCCTCAAAACTTGAGACATCTGTGGCATTGTGTTGTGTGACAAAACTGCACATTTTAGAGTGTCCTTTTCTTGTCCCCAGCACAAGGTGCACCTGTGTAAGGATAATGCTGTTTATTCAGCTTCTTAAAAGCCACACCTGGATGGATTATCTTGGCAAAGGAAAAATGCTCACTATCAAATGTGTGCACAAAATGTGAAAGAAATACATTTTTTTTGTGTGTATGTAACATTGCTGTGATATTTTATTTCAGCTCATGAAACAAGTGACCAACACTTTACATGTTGCGTTTATATTTCTGTTCAGTATACTTGAATCTATGGCAAGACCTGAAAATCATTGTCTAGCATTGATCAACAACCAACTTGACAGAGCTTGAAGAATTATGAAAAGAATAATGGACAAATGTTGCACAATCCAGGTGTGGAAAGCTCTTAGAGACTACGCAGAAAGCTGTAATCGCTACAAAAGGTGCTTCTACAAAGTAGTGACTCAGGTAAATACTTGTAAATTAGATATTTCTGTATTTCATTTTCAATAAATTAGAAAACATTTCTAAAAACATGTTTCACTTTGTCATTATGGGGTATTGTGTGTAGATGGGAGAGAGAAAAAATCTATTTAATCAATTTTGAATTCAGGCTGTAACACAACAAAATGTGGAATAAGTCAAGGGGTATGAATACTTTCTGAAGGCACTTTAGCCCCAAAAAGGATTGCAACCATAGCAGAACCCTTTTTTGCTGCTAAATAGAACCTATTTTGTTTCTTTTTGACCATTTTAATTGAAAACAATCACAGAAAGGTACTTAATTGTTAATGAGGTAAAAAAACGCTGCATTGGACCTTTAATGTTCTTTCAAATGCCATTTTGTCCAGTGCTTAAAAGGTTTCTCTGCTGAGCAAATCTATAACTGTATTTTGCTGTAAAAATCTGTAAAACATTAATTATTTCCTTATCAGCAGACGTTAGGCATTAGGTTAACGAAGACGAGGACGGCGGCAAATCTCAGGGGGTCATTTTGGAAGTCATATTCTACATGTGTTTCACTCCTTTTAACCCCACTGACTAAGCCTTCCTCCCAAGTGGCAAGCTATTCCCTACATAGTGCACTGCATTGAACAGGGCTCTGGTCAAAAGTAGTGAACTATGTTGGGAATTAGATGCAATTTGCAACGCAACCCACCTCCCTAAAGGGTTTCCTCTCATTTTGCCCAATTTCTGCACAGCTTGTCTTGTGCTGTCTGGTGAGTGGCTCTTGGAATGTAATGTTCACCCTATTGCCATATAAACTTTTTTCACTGCCCTAATCACTCATGCACGCTGGGGAAAATGTTAAGAGTCGTATACAAATCATTGAAGTACTTCCCTCCAGAAATGTCACGTCTTATCGAACAGTAACTGCTGCTGAAGACTCTTCATACAAAAAGGAAAAAAGTGATTTCAATGGATGTCACAGACAGGAGTACAAGGTAAGTGGGGAAGCCTAACCCCTTGGAATGGAGTAGCAAAGTTGTGGTTTAAGTAGGTTACACAATTATTAGTTTATTTTGTGCACGCAATTATGAAACCTTTTAAATGTTACTGATTGCAATCTTTCGTCTCGTGTTAGCCCTGCTACCTCTATTCCATTACACAATCTCTGTATAGTTAGCTCAATCAATGCACTATTAAATTAGTTATTAACCTTTCTTTAAACTAATTCAACTGATTAATATAAACCTAACCCCTGCACAATGTAAAGGGGAAAGGCAAAATAACCCAGTGAGAAGTTATTAGTAGAAACAAATAGCAAGTTCTTATTTGATTAAAAGGACAAAGTGGTCATGAAACAGCTAATGGTGATTGGATAGATGTAGCCCAGCACATTGGTCTGTGTTAAAGAGATTGAAAGGGATCATAAGCACTTACAAGTATGCAACATATTGTGCGAATTGAAATTCATAATATATATTATGAATTGCAGGAAAAAAACTAAATATCAAGACATACACAATTGTGCACAATCTTCGGGGACCTGTTTTGGCTCGCGGGCGCTACTTTCTAAACTACTAGGTGAAATTATACAAAACCTTTATAACAACAGGCATTGTGGCTAGATGAAACAGCTTATTACCCTTTATGGATAGGGCCACTTTTAAATGTTTCTAACAGAAGAAATAAGAGAAGCATATGCATGAGCGTGATCGCAATTGAATGGGAAGAGTTTGGAGATTATGGGGAAATTATCAGACCAAAGGTGACGACACAACAGTTCACCTGACACAAGAGTGAATTCATACATTACTGTTGATTTTACGTGCATTTTACATTTACTGTACTTATCGCAACATTTGTAGATAACAACATCTGAATGTACTCTGTATAGATTCAGTAACATAATAAGAACATTCATGGAAAATCTGGGGTAGGTGAAACAAAAGACAAAAAAAGTACAAGGCCTTGAGTGAGAGGTCTAACTGGTGTCTCCAAGTGGCCTCACACCTCTCCAAAGTGAGCACAGTTCCTAAGTAATTGCAGTGCACTTTTATGACTCAAGAAAAGAGCCTGTGCTGTTGAGGAACTGAAGCAAGCACACTTGTGTAGAACACGCATTCAGGTACGTGTCCTACAGCTAATGTTCTTTACAATCAACAGAGGTTCATTCTGTACAGAACAACCCAGGTTATGACACTATGTCATCCTTGTAACGGTACATCAAACTTAGCGATCATCCACGTTGATACTGTAAATGAGATGAGTTTTATAATATGGAATCGTGAAGTGCACATTTGGATTCATGCGTGTGTGGTTTCGTTATATGATATCAAAGCAGTAATTCGTCACAATCCTCAACATCTCATCTCTCAGAATACATTGAGTCCTCTTAATTTACAGCATTCCCCTCACTTAGACAACAAACATTTAGCAAAAGTAGCCCAATTAGCGGGAGGGATGGGGGCATCTTCTTGTTGCTCGTGCTGCGCAAATTTAGAACGCCTGTCAGTTAAATCCCATAGAAAGCGGAGACCCTGAGCTCTGGTGTCATGTAAAGCACATTACTGTACAGCCACTGCGTTTCAATTTAGCTGCTTATCAGTAACCAAATCTGCCATTTTCATACCCTATACGGGTTGTGAGTGTGTGGATGAGGGAGTGGTCAACAGATGAGGTAGCTGTGGATGGCGTTACAGAGCTTCAAAAATGCAGGGGAAGGGAATTCCCAAAGGACATACTGTACTGTTGAGGCATTGTGAAAGAAAAACTAAAACAACAAAGTACAGGTCACAGCAAGTAGCCTACAGTAACAGTTACCCCCACACACCAGCTGGTTTACTCTGGATCTAAACAACAACAACGGGTCATTCATAATATATCAGCCATCTGCAAGCGTCAGGTTTGATTATCATGAATTAAACAGTCTACATAATTAGTTAAGCATTTGAAACGACAACAGGGCTATGTAAGTACAGTAAAGTCACTTTCTTTTGTACATCTGTGAGGTTCAAGTCTGGCTTTGATTGCTGAATATGAGTCTTTGTCCCCTGCATTGGACCTGTCCTTGACTGTAGTAGGCAATATACAATTAACTTCTGATGAGTTTTCTGTGTGAAATGTTTTCTGGCACGTTCTCAAGGTTATTGCAATAGATTTGCTAAATTACAAATGGGCAGTTATATTTAATAGCTAAGCAGAAAACTAATATTCAGTTCGCTAACACTGGAACTGTCAAATGGCTTGCCATTTGGTGTGGAGTAGTAATGATTTGGGATTTATATATCCATTATTTCAGAGGCAATCACACAGCATGCCACGCATTTGATGGTCCCAGTCAAAGCTAACTGATCTAAAATACACTTTATATACAAACGTATGTGGACACCACTTCAAAGTAGTGGATTCGGCTATTTCAGTCACACCCGTTGCTGACAGGTGTATACAAATCGAGTACACAGCCTTGCAATCTCCATCGACAAACATTGGCAGTAGATTGGCCTTACTGAAGAGCTCAGTGACTTTCAATGTAGCATCGTCATAGGATGCCACCTTTCAAACAAGTCAGTTCATCAAATTTCTGCCCTGCTAGAGCTGCCCTGGTCAACTGTAAGTGCTGTTATTGTGAAGTGGAAACGTCTAGGAGCAACAACGGCTCAGCTGCGAAGTGGCAGGCCAGACAAGCTCACAGAATGGGACCGCCGAGTGCTGAAGAGCGAAGTGCTTAAAAATCGCCTGTCCTCGGTTGCAACACTCACTACAGCATACAATGACATTTTAGACAATTCTGTGATTCCAACTTTGTGGCAACAGTTTGGGGAAGGCCCTTTCCTGTTTCAGCATGACAATGCCCACGTGCACAAAGCGAGTCCATACAGAAATGGTTTGTTGAGATTTGTGTGGAAGAACTTGACTGGCCTGCACAGAGCCCTGACCTCAAACCCATCGAACACCTTTGGGATGAATTGGAAAGCCGACTGCGAGCAGGGCCTAATCGCCTAACATCAGTGCCGACCTCACTAATGCTCTTGTGGCTGAATGGAAGCAAGTCCCTGCATCAACGTTCCAACATCTAGCGGAAGGTCTTCCCAGAAGAGTGGAGGCTGTTATAGCAGCAAAGGAGGGACCAACTCCATGGCCATGATTTTGGAATGAGATGTTCGATGAGCAGGTGTCCACATACTTTTGGTAATGTAGTGTGCCGCTCTGCAGCAATCTACTGTATGGTCTTCTCTGTTCAATGTCTTCTGTTATATAAACACATATGCCTTTTCTATTCCAAATTCAGTACGGAATTTCAAATAGTATCTCCTCTCTCAGAAGCACATGTTTGAATTCACGTTAAGGCAATGGTGTTTGGTTTACATGACACATTTCCAGAAGCGGTCCGGGTTGGGTAATACACATCGTATTTGTTTCTCTTTAATTCTTGCATGATTTCCGATTTTATTTAATTATGGACACTCACATGTTCACCGTGTAGGTAAAGATTCTCAAACTGATAGTAAGGGTAAAGGTACTCCAGTTGCCGTTGCTCAGACTAACACTGCTTGCTGTCCTCTCTTCCATGTTATGCTTCATGAAATGGCAACCACTGGCCACCCTGTGTGATCCATTATTCATCATTGTTGCTGGAAAACCGGCATCAACAACGACGAGATATTTTGTTTTTCACCATGGCTCCTTCTCCTCTCCTGAGCTATATGCAGCCCATTCATTTCACATCGCTGCTTGAACGGCTTCTCCATCTGTCCCCTGTATCCACATTGGAGATCATGTGGCTTTGGTCCTCTGTTTCCTACGAACGTTAGATTAAACACCAAGGAGATGTTGGATGTAAAATGTGATGTTCATCTGTGAGTTCCATGCCTTATATAGTTGGCTATGTCGACGTTCAGACCACTGTCAGTAGCTTTGGTGGTTAATGCAATAGCACAGGTGGCTTGCTGGGTGCATATTCGCTTAGATGGTAGATATTTCATGTGGGTCCACAGATGAACAGGCTACACTTATAGTTCAGTGAGAGCATCCGGAGGTGCGTCGCTAGCGAGGCTGGGTTCACACTGTTACGTTGGCAAGATAGGCAGACAGTTGACACGTACCAAGATGAAGTTCATCTTGCCTCAAGCGCGGGTACACGGAGGTACTTCACGAGGGATAGGAGTCATAAGTCGCTAAGTTTATTCCACACATGGTTACATTCCCACATAGTATTAATTATTGCGATGGTATGTTCAGTTTAGCTGGTTTTATTGATTAAATCTAAACGGCGCTCTGGCATAGCTACACATAGTCGGCTGGTGTTAGGTCCTCCTGTTTTGGGGGATTGGTATAGTTTACCGCGCTCATTCCCTGTAGGCTATTTTATATGTATGCTTTGCTTTGGCAGTGAAGGAGCAGATCCTATATGCCAAGACTTGGATTATTCATTGCTTAATAAATGGTTAAACATATTTCTACATGGCGTTTTATTTCTGAAATCAAGTAGAGACAGTTCAGAAGGGAAACCCGAGTGCCCCGCCTCAGGCTGACGCATACGCTGAGATGGCACCAATTAGAGGCTATTAACAATCATGCCTACCTTATTGGCAGTCTATCTGTGTTCCTACAGGGGGATTGGTATAGTTTACCGCACTCACTGCCTGTAGGCTATTTTATATTGATGCTTTGTGTGGGCAGTGAGCTACTCTGAAGGAGCCTATATGCCAAGACTTGCAATATTCATTGCTTAATAAATGGTTAAACATATTTCTACGTGGTTTTCTTTCTTTCTGAAAATTTATTTTGCACAGCTAACTTCCTCAACAGTAAGATAACACAAACAAACCTCCATGGACTGTTCAAAACTTAGTTTTATCATTCTGGGAAGATAGGAATAACATTCTCAGAACATTAAGGGAATGTTTTGTCCACCGTGATACAAACATTGTAAGAATGTCATCACAACTGGACAGATTTTGTGTTTTGGAAACCTTTCTACTATAACGTCACAATACTTTTTATAATGAAATGTTTTGGGAACTTTCAAATAGCATAAAAAATATGTTCTGTTAACATTGTTGTAATATCAGAGGAATGTTTTTTTCCACCATAATACTAACATTAATTGTATCATTCTGGGAGCATAGAAATACCATTCTAAAAACATTGAGGGAATGTTTTGTGCACCATGATACAAACAGTGTAAGAATGTTAGCTTAACTAGTCAGTTTTGTGTTTTGGGAACATATCTCTTGGATGTCCCCAACATTCTGGGAATTGTTTGAAGAACAGACAAAATGTGTTCTGGGAAAGTTCAGTTGTACAACTGACTAGGTACCCCCCTTTCCCTTTCCTTTCTTTTTCATGCAACATAAGGTGAATGTTTTCTACGAACATTGCATAATCAGCACAATGGATAGTTTTTGTCTTATTATAACATTCTGGGAACATTCACAGAAGCAATTTTGGTTTGCAGGGTGGTCAAATTAAGATCCTATACCTGGGTAGGATGTGCTTCGGATGACATCTCCGTTAATGTTAGCGGAATGTTCCAGTAATGTTTTCTCAGAACCAATTTAATTGAATCCAGACATGATTCATGTTTAAGGAGCATTAGTGTAACAATTATTTCAGAACATTACACTATAACTACAGTTGAAGTCAGAAGTTTACACACACTTAGGTTGGAGTCATTAAAACTCGTTTTTCAACCACTCCACAAATTTCATGATAACAGACTATAGTTTTGGCAAGTCGTTTAGGACATCTACTTTGTGCATGACACAAGTAATTTTTCCAACAATTGTTTACAGACAGATAATTTCACTTATAATTCACGGTATCACAACTCCAGTGGGTCAGAAGTTTACATACAATAAGTTGACTGTGCCTTTAAACAGCTTGTAAAATTCCATAAAATGATGTCATGGCTTTAGAAGCTTCTGATAGGCTAATTGACATCATTTGAGTCAATTGGAGGTGTGCCTGTGGATGTATTTCAAGGCCTACCTTCAGACATCATGGGAAAATAAAAAGAAATCAGCCAAGACCTCAGAACAAAAATTTGTTGACCTCAAACACCTGAAGGTACCACGTTCATCTGTACAAAAATAGTACACAAGTATAAACACCATGGGACCACGCAGCCGTCATACTGCTCAGGAAGGAGACACATTCTGTCTCCTAGACATGAACGTACTTCGGTGCGAGAAGTGCGAATCAATCTCAGAACAACAGCAAATGACCTTGTGAAGATGCTGGAGGAAACAGGTACAAAAGTATCTATATCCACAGCAAAACAAGTCCTATATCGACATAAAAAAAGGCAGACTACGGTTTGAAACTGCACATGGGGACAAAGATCTTACTTTTTGGATAAATGTCCTCTGGTCTGATGAAACAAAAATAGAACTGTTCGGCCATAATGACCATTGTTATGTTTGGAGGAAAAAGGGGAAGGCTTGCAAGCCGAAGAACACCATCCCAAACGTGAAGCACGGGGGTGGCAGCATCATGTTGTGGGGGTGCTTTGCTGCAGGAGGGACTGGTGCACTTCACAAAATAGATGGCATCATGAGGAAGAAAAATTATGTGGATATATTGAAGCAACATCTCAAGACATCAGGCAGGAAGTTAAAGCTTAGTTGCAAATTGCCCCAAGCATACTTCCAAAGTTGTGGCAAAATGGCTTAAGGACAACAAAGTCAAGGTATTGGAGTGGCCATCACAAAGCCCTGACCTCAATCCCATGGAAAATTTGTTGACAGAACTTAAAAAGCGTGTGCGAGCAAGGAGGCCTACAAACCTGACTCAGTTACACCAGCTCTGTCAGGAGGAATGGGCCAAAATTCACCCAACTTATTGTGGGAAGCTTGTGGAAGGCTACCTGAAACGTTTGACCCAAGTTAAACAATTTAAAGGCAATGCTACCAAATACTAATTGAACGTATGTAAACTTCTGACCCACTGGGAATGTGATGAAATAAATAAAAGCTGGAATAAATCATTCTCTCTACTATTATTCTGATATTTCACATTCTTAAAATAAAGTGGTGATCCTAAGTGACCTACGACATTGAATTTTTACTAGGATTAAATGTCAGGAATTGTGAAAAACTGAGTTTAAATATATTTTGCTAAGGTGTATGTAAACATCCGACTTCAACTGTATATGAAAGCATTGTGAGAATATTCCCTGCTTGTTGTTATGGGTGTATTTAATAACATAGTCATCAACATTAGCAGAACATTCCCTTAATGTTTTTTCAGAACCATTTTTGTTTCTCTCACAATTTGTTGCGGAATTATGTTCTAAGAGCATTACTGGTACATTGTGTTATTGCATTACCTAGAAACCTAATGAGAATGTTCTGTGGTGGTTGTTACAGATGTTTTAGTGAACATTAGGAGGATATAATTTTTTTTTTAAATCCTTATATTTTAGATACATTTTCTTATTGTCACAATCTCCTGAAGGGACAGACCAAGGCGCAGCGAGGTATCCAGTATACATGTTTTATTATTCACGTAACTGGGACAAAACAACAAAACAAAGATCGTGAAGCTGAACACAACTAAACATAAATGTTCGATACGAGTTTGTTATTGGGTGTTTTATGATATCTTTTTGGGGTTTGTATATATACCAAGGGTTAATCTCTGTTGCTGTGTGTCGACGGAGATTAACCCTTGGTAATGGGGTTGTATCTATATGTTGTGGATCTTGTTTTTTTGGGATGTGGTTTTGCTTTGATTTGTGCGGTCGGACAGTTTTAGTCCGGACTTGCACTGACTTATCCAAAACATCTTTGAATGTTTTTGGGATGTTATAATCCTAATGTTAGATAAAACCCTAACTTGAAGTTTATGGGAGTCTTAGCTAATGTTCTGGGAAGGTTCCCGGTTTGCTTGGTAGTCACTTTACCCCAACCTGCATGTACATATCTACCTCAACTACCTCGTACCCCTGCACATTGACTAGGTACTGTTACTCCATGTATATAGCCTTGGTATTGTTATCTATTGTGTTACTATTTTTATTGTATTTATATATTTTTTTACTTTTTAACTCTGTATCGTTGGGAAAGTTCTAGCAAGTAAGCATTTCATGGTAAAGTCTACACCTGTTTTATTCGGCACATGTGAGGAATACAATTTGTTTTAATTTGCATATGGTGCTTTTAATCTTTGAGACATTTTTTATTAGCTACAGATATACAGTACCAGTCAACATTTTTGACACACCTATTCGTTCAACGTTTTATTTATTTTTACTATTTTCTACATTGTAGAATAATAGTGAAGACATCCAAACTATAAAATAACACATATGGAATCATATAGCAACCAAAAAAGTGTTAAAAAATCTAAATATATTTTAGACTTTTGATTTTTCAAAGTAGCCAACCTTTGCCTTTATGACAGCTTGCACACTCTTGGCATTCTCTCAACCAGCTTCATGATGCAGTCAGCTGGAATGCATTTCAATTAACAGTTGTGCTTTGTTAAAAGTTAATTTGTGGAATTTCTTTCCTTCTTAATGCATTTGAGCCAATCAGTTGTGTTGTGAAATGGTAGGTGTGGTGTACAAAAGATATACCTATTTGCTAAAAGACCAAGTCCATATTATGGCAAGAACAGATCAAAAAAGCAAAGAGAAACAACAGTAATTCATCATTTTAAGACATGAAGGTCAGCCAGTCTGGAAAATTCCAAGAACTATTAAAGTTTCTTCAAATGCAGTCGCAAAAACCATCAAGCTCTATGATGAAATTGAAAAAAAGTTCATTAGAGTTAACTGCACCAAATAAATACTTCACAGAGTTCAAGTAACAGTCACATCTCAACATCAACTGTTCTGAGGAGACTGCGTGAATCAGGCCTTCATGTTCGAATTGCTGCAAAGAAACCACTACTAAAGGACACCAAAAATAAGAAGAGACTTGCTTGGGCCAAGAAACACGAGCAATGGACATTAGACTGGTGGAAATATGTCCTTTGGTCTGATGAGTCCAAATTTGAGATTTTTTGGTTCAAACCCCCGTGTCTTTGTGAGACACAGAGTAGGTGAACCGATGATCTCTGCATGTGTGGTTCCCACCGTGAAGCATGGAGGAGGTGTGATGGTGTGGGGGTGCTTTCCTGGTGACACTGTATGTGCACTGTATTCTGCAGCGATATGCCATCCCATCTGGTTTGCACTTAGTGGGACTACCATGTGTTTTTCAACAGGACAATGACCCAACACACCTCCAGGCTGTGTAAGGGCTATTTGACCAAGAGGAAGAGTGATGGAATGCTGCATCAGGTGACCTGGCCTCCACAATCACCCCATCTCAACCCAATTGAGATGGTTTGGGATGAGTTGGATCGCAGAGTGAAGGAAATGCAGCCAACAAGTGCTCAGCATATGTGGGAACTCCTTCAAGACTGTTGGTAAAGCATTCCAGGTGAATCTGGTTAAGAGAATGCCAAGAGCGTGCAAAGCTGTCATCAAGGCAAAGGGTGGCTACTTTGAAGAATCTAAAATCTAAAATCTATTTTTAGATTAACACGGTCAGTAAAACAGTGCAGGGAAAGAAGTTAAGAAACTCTATTGTCTAAAAATAGACAAGATCCTGCAACCATGGAAAGAGCTAGTTACAATTTCCAATTTCATTCCCCAGAAAAGATAGAACAAATATTACAACAAATATTATGGAACTCAAATTATTGAACTCAAATGTGCTGGTTGATAAAATACCTGTATTTATGGAAAAGTTTTTTAAAAAGGGTATTTTGTTTTTAATTATGTTGGGAATTGGAATGGTAGAGTTACTGTGCATTCAGAAAGAACTCAGACCCCTTGACTTTTTCCACATTTTGTTATGTTACAGCCTAATTCTAAAATGGACAAAAAAAACAATCCTCAGCAATCTACACACAATACCCCATAACAACAAAGCAAAAACCGGTTTTTAGACTTTTTTGCAAATGTATTTAAAATAAACAACAGAAATACTTTATTTACATATGTATTCAGACCCTTTGCTATGAGACTCGAAATTGAGCTCAGGTGCATCCTGTTTCCATTGTTCATGCTTGAGATGTTTCTACAACGTTTTTGGAGTCCAACTGTGGTAAATTCAATTGATTGGACATGATTTGGAAATAAACACACCTGTCTATATAAGGTCTCACAGTTGACAGTGCATGTCAGAGCAAAACCAAGCCATGAGGTCAAAGGAATTGTCCGTAGAGCTCCGAGATAGGATTTTGTCAAGGCAGAGATCTGGGGAAGGGTACCAAAACATTTCTGCAGCGTTGAAGGTCCCCAAGAACACATGGAAGAAGTTTGGAACCACCAAAACTCTTCCTGGAGCTGGCCGCCCGGCCAAACTGAGCAATCGGGGGAGAAGGGCCTTGATCAGGGAGGTGACCAAGAACCCTATGGTCACTCTGACAGAGCTCTAGAGTACCTTTGATGGGAGAAACATCCAGAAGAATAACCATCTCTGCAGCACTCCACCAATCAGGCCTTTATGGTAGAGTGGCCAGACGGAAGCCACTCCTCAGTGAAAGGCACATGACAGCCCAATTGGAGTTTGCCAAAAGGCACCTAAAGACTCTCAGACCATGAGAAACAAGATTCTCTGGTCTGATGAAACCAAGATTGAACTCTTTGGCCTGAATGTCAAACGTCACATCTGGAGGAAAACTGGCACCATCCCTATGGTGAAGCACGGTGGTGGCAGCATCATGCTGTGGGGGTGTTTTTTAGCGGCAGGGACCGGGAGAC
>QNTS01000052.1:935784-993552 GCA_003317085.1 Hucho hucho | reverse complement strand
TACTTATGTACATTTTGTTTTAATATTTTTATTTTTAAGAAATTAAATTGCTTTGTCATTATGGGGTATTGTGTGTAGATTGATTAGGGAAAAAAACTATTGAATACATTTTAGAGTAAGGCTGTAACGTAACAAAATGTGAAAAGAATCAAGAGGTCTGAATACTTTCCGAATGCACTGTGTGTCTAATGGTAAAATGAACATGAGGGAGTACAGTACTTTACTAATCCCCAAGGGTACAATCATGTGATAGGGGGTATAGTAACCAAAAAAGGGAGATAACCACTGAGCTAAGGGACCAGGCCTGGTCTGTCGTGCTAGTAGTTCTGTTGTTAGTCCAGGCGGTTTGTTGTCCAAAAGGTGCTGGTGGAGTTGAGTGACTGTGAGAGGAGGGAGAAAATCACAAATAACGAAAAAATATATAAAATCTGTTATTAAACATTGTGTTTATTTGTCAAATGGGACACACATCAACTCACCATAGCATAGGTGGAGATACCATAGTTGACTGGGTTGATTATTTATTGTCTGATTAGGTCAGGAGGTGTTTCTCATAACAATGTTCTGCTAAATTACTCTTCCAGTATTTTTTTTTCTTTTTTTTACCTTTATTTTACTAGGCAAGTCAGTTAAGAACAAATTCTTATTTTCAATGACGGCCTAGGAACAGATTGAATGAGGACAGCTACCTATTACACTTGCAACAAGGTGCAGTCCAGCAATATTACTCTTGCAGTATGCTGTGTATGATGTAGGCCTAGGCATGTACAATGTAGTTCTATCACAAAGACAGATACACATTATGCCAGAGTAATACCGTAATGCAGGAGTGCACCTTATTGCAAGAGGTCCTGTAATAGCTGTCCTCATACAATATAAGTTTTGAAGAACTCACAAAGGCAAATACACAACAGCTAGCTAAACAGTTACACATACCTCTCTTGAGCGTTTATTTCGACTCGTAATCCTTTTTTTTAACATGCTGAAGTGATCTTCTCCTCGCATGATGATCATTTACATTGTGTATTTCTATCTCTTTTCAGCTGTCTCCTCTGGTTCAGTCCCCATTGCTTCCCACAAACAAAATTGAAAAGGTTCGCACAAAATAGACGGGCTAACACCTCCAGCCCAGCTAAGTCCTCCATACCTTAAAATGCTAGTCACCCGAGGATCACAACAATGTCACTGTCGAATTGCATAATGGGTCTCAAGCAGTCTTTCCCTCGAATTAAACCTAGTGCTGTTTTCAGTTCCATGACAAATGGAAAGCAAACAAGAACCAACAAGGCTAGTTCGTGCTGGTTCCGGAACGACCTGCCATGGTTCGGTTAGTCTAGTCGAATTGCGCCAACAGAGTGCCTGGAGAAGGAGGCTAGGAAGCACCTGAACCACCTGAGAAAACTCTGCAGAAGGAAAGGAGGAGACACCCCCGAACAGCCATCAGAGTGTACCAGAGCTACATCCGGCCGCTCTTTGAGTATGCTACACTAGCCCGGTGGAACGTGGGGAGTTCTCATGTTAGAAAACTTCAGACCATTCAGAACCTTGCCATCAAGATGGCATACAGACTCCCCACGTACACAAAGAATACATTCAGACTACATACATTAACTTTCAGGACTGAGAACACTAGAGGAGAGGATGGCTGTTCTGGGGCGCAGGCTGCTCTGGGGCAAGGATGGCTGTTCTGGGGTGCTGTTCGGTTAACAACCCATCTCTGAAGCCCATGATTCAGTAGGAAAAAACTGACCCGCCCAGATTTTTATCCAGCATCCCTACTGATATTTTTACATTTTAATACCTAGTTTTTAACTCCTGGACCTACTTTAAACCATTATACCCTTTTAAACTCACCTGTCCAGGATGGTTGGGCAATGGAATAGAAGCTGACAATTTAACAACTTAAACCCTGGTTTTATTCCACTGTAAATTGATTTATATTTTCACATAACTTTTAATAACGGCAGATAGCCTAGTGGTTAGAGCGCTGGGCCAGTAACTGAAAGGTTGCTAGATTGAATCCCCGAGCTGACAAGATTAAAATCTGTCGTTCTGTCCCTGAACAAGGCAGTTAACCCACTGTTCCTAGGTCGTCATTGTTCCTAGGCCGTCAACGGACTTGCCTGGTTAAATTAAAAAAATAATACTGAAGATTGATGTTATATACTGTACATTTTTACTATCCATACTCATTTCAAACCTCCTATGGAGAAGCATAGAGGCTGCCAGCTTTTAATAAAAGCTTTTAAGAACATTTTACATAAAAAAGACATACAGTACCAGTCAAAAGTTTGGACACACCTACTCATTCCACGTTTTGTCTTTATTTTTACAATTTTCTACATTGTACAATAACAATGAAGACATCAACACTATGAAATAACACATATGAAATCATGTAGTAACGAAAAAAGTGTATTTTAGATTTTAGATTCTTCAAAGTAGCCACCCTTTGCCTTGATAACAGCTTTGCACACTCTTGGCATTCTCTCAACCAGCTTCACGAAGTAGTCACCTGGAATGCATTTCAATTAACAGTTGTGCGTTGTTAAAAATGTATTTGTGGAATTTCTTTCCTTCTTAATGCGTTTGAGCCAATCAGTTGTGTTGTGTCAAGGCAGGGTTGGTATACAGAAGGTAGCCCTATATGGTAAAAGACCAAGTCTGTATTATGGCAAGAACAGCTCAAATAAGCAAATAGAAATGACAGTCCATCATTACTTTAAGACATGAAGGTCAGTCAATCTGGAAAATTTCAAGAACTTTGAGGGGCGGTTTCCCGGACACAGATTAAGCCTAATCCTGGACTAAAAAGTGCTTTCAATGGAGATTTTCCATTGATCTTGCAATTTAGTCCAGGATTAGGCTTAATCTGTGTCCGGGAAACCGCCCCTGAAAGTTCCCTTAAGTGCAGTCGCAAAAACCATCAAGTGATATGATAAAACTGGCTCTCATGAGGACTGCCACAGGAAAGGAAGACCCAGAGTTACCTCTGCTACAGAGGATACATTCATTCGAAATCGTAGCCCAAATAAATGCTTCACAGAGTTCAAGTAACAAACACATCTCAACATCAAACTGTTCAGAGGAGAATACGTGAATCAGGCCTTCATGGTCAAATTGCTGCTAAGAAACCACTACTAAAGGACGCCAACAAGAAGAAGAGACTTGCTTGGGCTTGCTTGGGCCAAGAAACATGAGCAATGGACATTAGACCAGTGGAAATCTGTGTCTTTGTTGGTGACACAGTCTGTGATTTATTTAGAATTCAAGGCACACTTAACCCCCATGGCTACCACAGCATTCGGCAGCGATACGCCATCCCATCTTGTTTGCGCTTAGTGGGACTATCATTTGTTTTCAACAGGACAATGACCCAACACAACGGCTATTGACCAAGAAGGAGAGTGATGTAGTGCTGCATCAGATGACCTGGCCTCCACAATCACCCGACCTCAACCCAATTGAGATGGTTTGGGATGAGTTGGACCGCAGAGTGAAGGAAAAGCAGCCAACAAGTGCTCAACATATGTGGCAAATCCTTCAAAACTGTTGTAAAAGCAACCATCTGCCTCCTGTGTCTGCCTCTGGGTCTCGCCTTATGTTATGATAGTAGAAAATAGTAAAATAAAGAAAAACCCTTGAATGAGTAGGTGTGTCCAAACTTTTGACTGGTACTGTATGTATTCCTCTTTTTTAAAACATGTATATTTACCTGGAGTAGCCTTTTAACATGCATACTTACCTGAGATCCAAACCGCCATGTCGACGGTATGTTGCTGCTCTGAAGAAGACCTCTGCGTAATCCTCTCTGCCACTCCTGTTGAATGACGGAAACCCAAAAGACATCAACAACCACAACATTCACCCCATTTCTCAAAAATAAAAAAACACCACCCTCCTTCCAACATCTTGAATAAGTTTCCATCCTCTACATTCCATTTTTAATAGTTTTTTACCCCCAACCCAAACCCCTTACTCTAAACTGGGTTCGTATCTGATTTGCAAACCTACCCCTTAAACCTAAACCCTTACCCTAAACCAGGTTCATACCCTCTACCCAAAAAAATATCCACAAAAATTTGTTTTAAACCCCTTGAGTCGATATCCCCACCCCCGCAGAAACGTATTTACCATAAAAAAATCGCCATCTGTCATGTCCTGATTTAGCTCAGGACGTGACTAGGGGGGTTTTGTCTAGTTGTTGTATTTCTATGTTGGTTTTGTGTATGGTTCCCAATTAGAGGTAGCTGATTGTCGTTACCTCTAATTGGGGATCATATTTAGTGTGTTCTGTTTCCCACCTGCTTTTGTGGGATATTGTTTCTTGTTAGTGCCAGTGAGCGCTACTTATGTTACTATCAGATGTCTGCTTTATTGTTTTTGACGTTTCACTTTGAATAAAAAAT
This sequence comes from Hucho hucho, assembly GCA_003317085.1. Taxonomy (NCBI): domain Eukaryota; kingdom Metazoa; phylum Chordata; class Actinopteri; order Salmoniformes; family Salmonidae; genus Hucho; species Hucho hucho. Next base: position 989,143 of record QNTS01000052.1, on the reverse strand, counting down.
GTGGAACTCTATGCACGCTGCGCCTTGGTCCGTTTATCATTATCATTTATCATCCGTCTTAAGCTAGAGAATTATTTTTTGGGGCTTAGTCTCAAATTCACCGCATACACCAATGGCGGCCTTCCGCATCTACGGTGGTAGGTGGCCAAGCTACAGCGATATTTGTCAGACCACACCAAAAACGTCTGTAGTGTCCGAACAGTCTGTTTTTCCATGTATAAATCTGTTATTCAAACATATATTTTTGTATACTAATTTTTATAGCTAAAGGGTTCCTAAAATTCTAAATCCAATAGCTAGACTTAGATTCTTCCGGATCTTTTTGAAATCAAGTTGAGGAAGAAAAAAGAACTCCACCACCCCCTCTCCCATGTACCTTGCCAAACCTGACCTTCCAAAAGAGGGATAGAAGAGGGCATGATGTCCCTACCAGTCCCAAAGTTCGTCTCTCTTTCTTTCTTTCAGGCTATGACTTCTCTTTCTCTCCCCCCCTCTGATCATGCCTAGAATAATGCCTTGTAATGCTTGTTAATGCTTTGTAACTTAACTTGTTAGGGATCACTGCACAACTTGACCGTTTTGGAGAGCCTGGCGTGCCCAAAGTAAAATGCCTCCCATTCAGGCCCAGAAAATAGGATATGCACATATTTGGTACCATTGGATAGGAAACACTCTGAATTTTGTAAAACTGTTAACCATTTGTCTGTGAGTAAAACAGAACGGATATGGCAGGCAAAACCCCGAGGAATTTCTGTCCTGGAGAAAGTGGTTTTCACAGAGTGCCTCATTTGGAACCCCTCCCTCATGAAAATGCCCATATAAGGGCATATGAATGCAATACCTATCGCTTCCTTTAGATGTCAACAGTCTCGNACTCTATAGGACTGGGCGCGCGCTCTTGGGAAGCGCGCACTGTGTTTTTTACCGTCTTTAGAGCTCAGTTCATATTCCGGTTGATTTATTATAGTAAATATACGTAAAAGTGTTCCTAAGGATACATTTAAAATGATGTTTGATTGTTCTTGGACAAGTTTATAGGTATAAGTTGAACGAGTTCTAGTCACGTTTCAATGGAGGTGTGGACGCTGTAGTTTCTGATTATAACGCGCGAACCAAATGGAGATTTATGGATATAATAAATGACTTTTTTTAACAAAAGAACCATGGATTGTCTTCGTTGGACACTTAGGAAGACCTCAGCAGAAGTTCTTCAACAGGTAATTGATTTGTTTTTGCTGTGAAATGTGTTATGTGTGTGCCACGCTGGCTAATGAATTCATGGCTATGTATGTGAGGTGCTACTCTCAAACAATCAAATGTTGTGCTTTCGTGGTAAAGCCTTTTTGAAATCTGACAACGCTGTGATATTGCCAAGAAACAGAGCTTTTGATGAGTATGGAACACTTGTATATTGGTGGATGTTTAATAATTCAACTTTTGGATTTTGAATTTGGCGCCTCACATTTCACCTGGTAGTGTCGGGAGTGGGGCGCTAGCGCCCCAGTGATCCCTGAGAGGTTAAAGGGAAATTTCACCATGTAGTAAAAAATAGAGAAGATAGGTGTTTCCAATGACATCAACAAACCAATTAGTAGATAGTTTGTAGGCAATTAGCAGGTAATACCTACTCATAATTGATTGAAATCACATGATGCACACTGATGATGTATTGGAAACACTTATCTTCATGATTGCCTATACTGTAACTCAACGATAGTCTCTTGCACATTGCTAATTCATCTTAGTGTGAGATGTTAATAGGCTAATAACATTCACATTCTCATCACGGGTCACATGTGAGGAATATATAATATACACATGTCAAATATTACCCCACCACAAAGCCAACCAAGCATTTTCCTTTCCCTGAGGTGTCTGATGTTTTCCAGACATATAGCGCCATAGAGAGCTTGACAGTGAACACAGACAATACCTTGTAGCACTGAATATCAGTCGTCTCCACAAGCACTTTGTTTACAGAAGGAACAGTATCAATTTCCTTCACCCTGTGTAATTTCCACAGTCTATTTCCTCTATAAGACAGTAGGACATATCTATACAAGCAGGTAGAGGAGCCATAGCCACAGAAAATACATGTTTGTCTGCAGAGAAGCCTTTCTGATCTACAGAGATTTATCAAGTACATTTTTTCAGCCGTGATTCGATCTCAGAGAGGGGAGCAGTAGAGACGAGAGGGGGAGGAGAAGAGAAGAGAGGGGGTAGAGGAGAGAGGGAGGAGAAGAGAGGGGGTAGAGGAAGAGAGGAGAGGGGGAGGAGAAGAGAAGAGAAGAGAAGAGAGGGGGGAGGGGAAGAGATCTAGGCTGAGAAAAGCAGAGCTACGGGTAGTTTGTCTTCCTCACAGCGCCTATGTCAGGTGTTCTGGCAGAACTATCTAAGATCAGCGCTGGGGACTGGGAGAAGGAGCAGCAGCCTCTTCTCTCACCCGCCATCTGAGAGGAAGAGAACCCCTGCATGTGCTGCGTCTCCGAGAGTCAAGGGACAGAGAACGCTGAGAGAGAGAGAGCCCGAGCAGGGCCTGGAATCAGCTGAGCACAAATACTGCTGGGCGAGAGATGTCTGGAAGGGGGAGAAGAGAGAGAGGGAGTAGTAGGAGAGATAAGAAGTGATGCTGTCACCACGCTGCATGAAGCCCAGCGGGTTTCTGGGTGCTGAGGAAGTGTAGGTAAACAGGCTGTCAATCACCTCACAGTTCACACAAAGACCTCTGTCAGTCTGTCTGCAGGACCATATGGGAGTGCAAATGCATTTTTTTTATGAACTGATCTGAATCCTGTACGTACCACAGCTTTAAAAGAGAATCAACCCACCACAGAGGTCTGGAAGGTGAAATAGACCAAACAAGGAGGATGTAGTAGTGAATGTGTCTACATCAGAGAACAAAGCAATAACAATCAATGTATGTCCCAGTGCTGCTCATGCATCATTTTGCACTATAAAATGAAATGCCATGAGAATATAATCAAGTGAATCCTAAAACACTATCCTCCATAAATATTCTCAATTTCTGATCTGGAATTCCCTGCAGTTTCTCGCCCACCTTCTTTCAAATATTGCCTCAGATGTTTCCCATGGATTACTGTACAGTACAGGTCATGTTATTATATGACAGTGATATTGGCACATCATGGGGAGCAGTGAACTGAACTGATGCCCCATGAGGCCGTATTGCCACATTAGAGACTCTGAGGTTGTCTCTGTGTGCATCCTTCAGGTCTATGTGCTGGGTTGACAGCAGGGATAACTTGGGATGCGTTTGTAAAGGAGCGGGCGGCAATGCATTAGGAAACACACTGGAAGGAGGCCATTGTGTTGTGCTTTATGATGCACAGAGAATGTCAGGTGTGTAGGTCAGGCTGGACCACTGCATATTCTTCTATGTAAGAAAAACTATGTGGGTGGGACTGTCTCTCTTGCTCTCTACCTCTACCTGTGTGAATGTGTTAGCGTGTGCGCGTTCATTTGTGTGTTTGTACACCTCAGTTCAAATTAATCTGACATCAAATGATGAAGTAATTTCAAGTGTATACTGTTTGACAGGGTCTGTCAGAGACAAGAAAAATATTAGCGAAGTTCCAATCAGCCCTTGGGTATTGAGGCCAAATCGTAGTGTGTTGGATGCTTCTAAACCCATTTAAAAGCTAAGAGACTATATGCGCTGTCTGATTCCCTTGTAGTGTTGACTTGACAAGAGGATTTTCTTCCCCTTGATCTACAGATCGGAACGGAGGAGCCTGAAACGCGGCATTGCTCACATCAAAAGATTTTGCTGAGTAGTTACTATTTCTTAGAACCTCCGCTTTAACTGATGTAGTGTAGGGTTCTGATGAAACAATCACAGCATCATTAAGTTTGCGACAGCTGCGCTTGGAGCTACAAACACTGTCCAATTGATCCAGGGAGAGCATGGGGCTCTCTTCTTCTCTCTCAGAGGATTGGAAGTTATTGGATAGAGCATAAAAAAGATTAAGAGCTATAGGACAAAACTCCACTTTGTAAAAAATGTGTATTGGCAGTTATTTTTGCTGCAAAAAAAGTTGCACTACATGTTTATTCTGTTTCGTATAATCGTGGACAACAAAATCTCAGTTAATAACAAAAATCAAAATGTTGTTTTCACCCATGGCTGGTACACACTACTGTTCACCAGATTGGAAAATAATTGAATGTCATATTTTGTGCACTCACCCCTGTGCTAAACAACAAAGTTCCAGAAATCTTCCCCTGTATTTTAACACCCTGGCCGAAATGTACCCACTCCCTGTGCTTCATACAACCCGATCATCAGAACCAACAAAACCCATATAAAGTGGGGAGAACAAGTATTTGATACACTGCCGATTTTGCAGGTTTTCCCACTTACAAAGCATGTAGAAGTCTGTCATTTTTATCATAGGTACTCTTCAACTGTGAGTGACGGAATCTAAAACAAAAATCCAGAAAATCACATTGTATGATTTTTAAGTAATTAATTTGCATTTTATTGCATGACAAAAGTATTTGATACATCAGAAAAGCAGAACTTAATATTTGGTACCGAAACCTTTGTTTGCAATTACAGAGATCATACGTTTCCTGTAGTTCTTGACCTGGGTTGCACACACTGCAGCAGGGATTTTGGCCCACTCCTCCATACAGACCTTCTCCAGATCCTTCAGGTTTCGGGGTTGTCGCTGGGCAATACGGACTTTCAGCTCCCTCCAAAGATTTTCTATTGGGTTCAGGTCTGGAGACTGGCTAGGCCACTCCAGGACCTTGAGATGCTTCTTACGGAGCCACTCCTTAGTTGCCCTGGCTGTGTGTTTCGGGTCGTTGTCATGCTGGAAGACCCAGCCACGACCCATCTTCAATGCTCTTACTGAGGGAAGGTTGTTGGCCAAGATCTCGCGATACATGGCCCCATCCATCCTCCCCTCAATACGGTGCAGTCGTCCTGTCCCCTTTGCAGAAAAGCATCCACAAAGAATGATGTTTCCACCTCCATGCTTCACGGTTGGGATNCAGGTCTACAATTTTATCCCTGATGTCCTTACACCGCTCTTTGGTCTTTTATACAGGTAACGAGTTCAAACTGGTGCAGTTAATACAGGTAATGAGTGGAGAACAGGAGGGCTTCTTAAAGAAAAACTAACAGGTCTGTGAGAGCCGGAATTCTTACTGGTTGGTAGGTGATCAAATACTTATGTCATGCAATAAAATGCAAATTAATTATTAAAAAATCATACAATGTGATTTTCTGGATTTTTGTTTTAGATTCCGTCTCTCACAGTTGAAGTGTACCTATGATAAAAATTACAGACCTCTACATGCTTTGTAAGTAGGAAAACCTGCAAAATCGTCAGTGTATCAAATACTTGTTCTCTCCACTGTATAATGGCTTAAAATAGCTGTGCAAGAGATCAGAGTCAAATCTCAAAGATACTCTTTTACCCAGGAATAGAACAAAAAACTCAGATCAGATCCAAGCAGTACTTTCAATAAATAAGTTTCAGTCGGGAAAAGAGAATTCTGGATGTCAAGCACTGCTTCGGACATGTTCAAGAGGCATTTTAAAGTGGGTCCCCCTGGTTGTTTCTCTCAGCCAGATCTGTCTCTATGACTAGAGTCATCCCAGTGTATCCCAGCAGCACAGACACATTGCACTAAGACTCGATCTCACAGTTCTACGCTAGATCTATCATGCTGTCCCACAGTTCTATGTCAGCTCTCTAAGACTCCCACATACCTCCGCTCCACTCAGATCTGTTCTGTTCCAATCATTCCTCTGCTCAGCCGAAGTTTCCCTCCCGCCCTTCCTGCTGTCTGACATCACACAGAACTAGCCCTGGCTGGCCTAAGCCCCAACATATAGCTAGCCATAACTCTACGGCGCTGTGTGTGTGCGTGTGGGCGTGTGTGTGTGCGTGTGCGTGTGGGCGCGTGTGTGTGTGTGTGCGTGTGGGCGCGTGTGTGTGTTGATCCTCTGAACCTCTTAAAAGGCACAGCAGTAGAGGAGCAGAGATGAGTAAGCAAAGTGTGTCATAACACTTTCATTAGCTAACCCAAGGATGCTCAGGTGATCTGAGTAGCCACGGGTATCACTCTGGTATAGGGGAAGGTGCAGAATAATTGAATATCACAAGTATAGTTTGACCACTTACTGCCCACAGCACAAAACTTGCTATTACATTTTTAACAACTCAGCTAGCATTAATAACAGGCTCAGCATTTTCTACACTGCTGTAATGGTCACAGCAGTGTACTGGCAACATCATCCTGCGCTCCATCTGGATGTTTATTAAAAGGGTGTAGGACTATCCTAATCTTGTCCACCAGCCGACTCTATGCGGTAGCAATTGAGCCTGGGGATGAGGTTAGGACTATTCCAAAGAGCCATAACTCTACGGCGCATAACTCTACGGCGCTAAAATATTGGTCTCAATCCAAATGAACCTGTACCGCACAGTTTAGTTAATTTGCATGCAGGGAACCTTTCCCCCAGTGGTCAAATAGAGAATGTGGTTTTGGGTACTGCTCTAGGTAGGTTATCATTGTTATAGTCATTTTTTTGTTATACGGTGCCTTCGGAAAGTGTTCACACCCCTTGACTATTTCCACATGTTGTTACATTACAACCTTATTCTAAAATGGATAATAAATTTTAAAAAATCCTCAGCAATCTACACACAGTACCCCATAATGACAAAGCGAAGACAGGTTTTTTGATATGTTTGCTAAGTTATTAAACATGAAAAACAGAAATACCTTATTTACATAAGAATTCCGAAGTATGGGACTTTAAATTGAGCTCAGGTGCATCCTGTTTCCATTGATCATCCTTGAGATGTTTCTACAACTTGATTGGAGTCCAGCTGTGTTAAATTCGATTGATTGGACATGATTTGGAAAGGCACACCTGTTAATTATATAAGGTCCCACATTTGAAAGTGCATGTCAGAGCAAAAACCAAGCCATGAGGTCAAAGGAATTGCCTGTAGAGCTTTGAGACAGGACTGTGTCAAGGCACAGATCTGGGGAAGGGAACCAAAATGTTTCTGTAGCATTGAAGGTCCCCAAGAACACAGTGGAAGACGTTTGGAACCACCAAGATTCTTCCTAGAGCTGGCCGCCTAGCCAAACTGAGCAATCAGGGGAGAAAGGTCTTAGTCAGGGAGGTAACCAAGAACCAGATGGTTTCCCTGACAGAGCTCTAGAGTTCCTCTGTGGAGATGGGAGAACCTGACAGGTCTTAGTCAGGGAGGACAACCATCTCTCAAGCACTCCACCAATTAGGCCTTTGTGGTAGAGTGGCCAGACGGAAGCCACTCCTCAGTGAAAGGCACATGACAGCCCACTTGGAGTTTGCCAAAAGGCACCTAAAGACTCAGACCATGAGAAACAGGATTCTCTGTTTTGATGAAACCAAGATTGAACTCTTTTGCCTGAATGCCAAGCATCACATCTAGAGGAAACCTGGCACCATCCCTACGGTGAAGCATGGTAGTGGCAGCATCATGCTGTGGGGATGTTTTTCAGCTGCAGGGAATGGGAGGCTTGTCAGAATCGAGGCAAACATGAACAGAGCTTGATGAAAACCTTGATGAAATCCTGCTTCAAAGCGCTCAGGACCTCAGACTGGAGAGAAGGTTCACCTTCCAACAGAACAACGACCCAGCCAAGAAAACGCAGGAGTGGCTTCAGGACAAGTCTCTGAATGTCCTTGGGTGGCCCAGCCAGAGCCCGGACTTGAACCAGTTCAAACATCTCTAGAGAAACTAGAAAATAGCTGTGCAGCAATGCTCCCAATCCAATCTGACAAAGCTTGAGAGGATCTGCAGAGAAGAGTGGGAGAAACTCCCCAAATACAGGTGTGCCAAGGTTGTAGCAGCATACCCAAGAAGACTCGAGGCTGTAATCACTGACAAAGGTGCTTCAACAAAGTACTGAGTAAAGGGTCTGAATACTTATGTAAATGTGATATTTAAGTTTTTATAAAGTAATTTAACAATCTAAAAAACTTTTTGCTTTGTCATTACGGGGTATTGTGTGTAGATTGATGATTTTATCAATTTTAGAATAAGGCTGGAACCTAACCAAATGTGGAAAAACTCAATGGGTCTGAATACTTTCCGAAGGCACTGTACCTAAAGTAATTCTAATCACAGTTCTAAGAGACCGGGCCTATGTGCTAGTACAGAAAAGCTTCAAACAGATGATCAAGGCCTGTTGTTACCAGCTCAAAATATAAAGAGACTTGATCAGTGGAACGTGGATAACATGTGCAGAGTCAAAAAGGTCAAATAGAAATACTGTATTTCTTCTAATGTCCTGGTGTCAAGAGGAGCCATGACCCTTCTGGCCTTCTAACCACACTACCTCATGAGAGGGGTTCAGAGTTTCCACTGACCATGTGACCTCAGGAAAAACTCCTGGCTCTAACCATGAGACATCCTGCTAACATTCAGCCACTTTAGATAAATAATTGTATGCATATAGTTTTTGTGAAATTAATGAATTGTCACCTGGTAGTGTTTTTGGCCTAACATTATGGGGTTTTCTGTCTATACTCTCCATAATATCATGAATAAGTTGCCATCCCAGTGCAACAATTGCTCATTGCACTTTTCAGATTAGTAAAATGGAAGATTTTTTCCGCAAGTTAATTTTCTGTTTGACTGGGCACTCCCAATTAGCCTTTCTTCTTCCATTTAAACTGGGAAGAAATTGATTTAAACAATCAGCATAGTTTTTCTATCTATCTATGAATGAGTAAGCTTTTAAGCTCATAGAACTCAAAACTAATAAATGATAATGTACAATAAGCTTAATATGTTAATTTCTCCCATTTGTTTCCCTCATCCATTCTCACTATCAATAGCAGACCTGGCATTCATTTTAATTTGGGTTTCTTTTTCGAAATGATTGTGAATGTGAGAGGAAATGAATGTCCTTCTGCATGACTAATATCCATGTCTTTATAGTGGGGAAAAGTCTGTCTCACTGCTCTGGATGCTGTAGTCATAGTCAGAACTACCCAAAATTATTCATAGACACACACTGAGAAGCACCTCAGTCTGGTTTTTGCACCGATGGCACTGCATATAAACCCCATGCAGACTAGTCAATCAGTGAACTTTCACGTTCAACTTTATTCACTTTGCATTGCCAGAACTTAGTACTGACATTCTAATATCTCTCTACAGTAGTTCATCTTAGTCATACCATTTTACAATTATTAGACTTAACTATTCTATGAAGTTTAATCTGTTTTATTTTCAGTCTATTGTTTGTCATGGTGTTAGATTAAGGTTGGATAAAGGTAGCGCATCCAGGTTCAAAAGTTCACAAGTGCCCCTTTCCATCCATTCTGAGTTGTATTGAAGTATGGTGGAGAGTGAGCGAGGCAGCTACTCAGATGACTGTGTGAAATGCTGAATAGAGAGAGGGCTCCATCGCTAAAAGGTATCCAGTTACGTAAGTGATAGTCTTCTCCTCCAAGGAAACAGACTAAAGAGGCCTGTAGGAACAGAGAATGTGGCGCTGGATGGCGCACAGCCAAACCGCTAAGAGGTGTGCTGCTAACACACATAAAGAGGCTGTGTCTCAAATGGCATCCTATTCCCTTTATAGTGCTCTACTTTTTACCCCCTGGTCAAAAGTAGAGCACTATAAAGAGGAATAGGGTGCCATTTGGGAGGCATGCAGAGATTAAACAGCTGCTCCTCTAGCCCCTTCCTCTGCAGGGACCTTTCATTGGAGGAAATGAAAGCAGATCCTATCCTTCTTTCCATGAGATTATCCTTACATTTGATGTTTATCGTGTTCGAATCAAGGGCACCCAGATCCAGCCTGGAGCTATCATTCTAACTCACACAATTCCTTTCCTCGGCTTCACATATCTTCCAATTATGAGCTAATTCTTTAACAGCTTGTAATTGAAACGGGATGAAACTGTGAAATAACAATAATAACAATACGAGTCGTTAGAGAACGAAGAACGGAAAACAAAATGCGGCAGTGTGATCAGGTATTGAGCTACCATTGGCAGACTAAAAAAAGAAGTAAATCAGGTTCTAAACATGACTAATAATAGCCTATAATCATATTTGTTACTTTGTTATCAACATGAACACAGCAGGACAGGAAATTGGGCAAGTTTTCTCAATACAAGGAGGGGAGTGAGGACTAGATGGAGCAATATCTCCATATGCTGGTAGGCAATTGTAATAAATGAAAGAATGTGAAAGATTACATTTTCGGACACGTGCACCTGCAGGCGGCATAACTGTGTGTGAGATTATGACCAGTTAATAGTGCATGAGTCTGTGGCAAATATGAATGCTGATGTGAGCGAGACAGAATTTTAATGAAGCGTCAGGTTGGGGTGACGTGCGAAAAGAGCTATGGCAAATTTGAGTCATGTAATCAGAAAGATGTCACAACACAGGAATGAATCGTAAACAGGATGGAGGATAAATACTGGGTAAAATCAAACCTCTACATGCACAGAATGTAAAACATGGATAGGCTTCATGCTACTGTAGTTGCCAAGGATTTATGAAATGTCCTCTCTGGGATTAATAAAGTAGCAATACTTATACCTACCTACCTGCCTGCCTATCTTTACAAAAATGTAGGCCTAAGTGTTTCAAATTGTCCTTTTCTCAACATTATTGCTGTCCATATCGATGATGTCTTTAGAAAATCATTGACTATGTTAGAGATGTGCATGATATTTTCCCTCTATACTCCCAATGCATTGTGATTCTAAGACACTTGCCGAGCTTACTGTAGTAGTACAATTAGTAGAATTGACCATGCAGTGTACATTTTGCCAGTGTACAAGTGATGATAAATAATGGCAATGTTGAAGAGCTGGCCCAAAAAAAAGCCATATTCTTCCAAATCTAATTTATTCAAAAACATAACTGCAGCATCATCATGAATAATTATGAATAATGATCTCGAGAAGGGTGTACTGAAATAGGGCTCTTATGTTTTAGTTTTTTTAAGTAATTGCATTTCAGTAGAATAATTTAAAAACTAGTACTAGGCGACCGACAGTCATCTAAAAGCAAAATATCAGGTAAACAGGAAGAGATGCATCAGAGAGAGAGAGTGAGAGAGACTGTTTAAAGTCATCAGTATTCCAGTGATTGACTGGTCCCCTTGAAGCTACCTGAGATTTCTCACCGTATCAAAGGGGATACAATTGTACCCTTTGAGATAAATATATGGCTGATGCAGAATTCATAAGCTTGTTGCTGTGAAATCGGTCAAGCAAAAGTTTACCACCTCTAACACCCCCAATGAATAACAATGAGAAAAAGTATTTGTAGTGAGTCCACAGGACTACTTACACACCCTTGAGGGCAGCATATGTTTTCTAGCTAAGGTCCTCTCTAATTTGTTACGGTAGAATATTAAATGCAATAGTCTAGTAAAATATAACATATGATTAGATATACTCCCATTGTCATATGAAAAAAAGAGAGAGAGAGAGAGAGAGAGAGAAAGAGAGAGAGAGAGAGAGAGAGTTTTAAATAATCTTTATTGGGTCTGGGAGCCCACAACACAATAAACACTCATACAAAACCATAGTTACACATCAATTAAAAACACAACACCAAATCCTCCTCCACAGTAACTAAACACATCAGCCTCTGAATACCCCATATACTCATAAACAGATCAATATTGTTAACCAGTTTGTAATAGGCAAACTCAACCCTTAGTCTCGCTGCCAACATTCCCTCCAGCATTCCCACCACATTCACAGACCCCTGTCCCCGAATACAGTTCTTTTGGGTCTTCCATGTTGCTAATTTAGCTGCCCCTAACACACAATTAAGCAAAATAACTACACCCCTTCGACTAAACCTGTACTTTAGCCCAAATATAAACAGTTGGGATGAGAAAACCTCTCCCAAAGCTGAGAACCAAGTAGTGATCAGGTCAATCATCCAGACCAACCTGAGACACTGTAAAAACAGATGTGCCAGAGTTTCAGACTCAGCACAGAATGGACACCCTTCCTCAACTGTCGGACTCAGGTGTACCAGATGCATATTGGTGGCTATGGCTCCATGTATTATCTATGGCTCCATTGGAGGACAGCTGTCCTCTTTTCAGTAGACAGTTTATATAAAGACCGCCAACAGCCTTTTGGGGGTGCACCTGGACCAAACACACCCGCCCACCTCGTCAATTTTACCCCTTCCAGGGAAGAGGCATGGGACACTTTGACACAGATTTTTTTCCCACCTCCTTGAACTCCCCCAGCTTCGGAGTATCGAAGGAAAGCAGCATCCCCACGTCCTCTTCGAATGCCCCCACCGCAGCACTAACAATCACATAATCCAGACCCTCCTTCCACCGATCAGAATTGGAAGTGTCAGTCACATACTGCAGATGAAGTACTGGCAAGGAATCACAGACCTCAGCTACGACCTTCCTCAGTAGGCGAGATGATCGGATCCCTGCTCTTTCCCCCAGCTCCTCCAACGATCTGCTCCTGCTCCGCATCAAATGACCCACCTTGTACACCCCACACCTAACAGGCATGAACGTAGGCTGGCTGAACCCAGAGCACGGGACTGGATGGCAGTGTTGTAAAAAAGAGGCTCTTCAAAAAGCCACATCCCTGGTGGCGTGCCGGCCGTATGGGACTTGACAAAAACTCTCCAAGCCTGCATAACAGACTCATAAAATGGAGTCAGGCCAGACAAATCACCCCCCTCCAGCTTTAAGAGGAAAAGGTGCTTGTCTAAGCCCAAACAGCCCGCTCTCCTCATCAATGTGTAGGCTGTGTCGACCCAGCTAGAACCATCACTGTACAACAGTCTCTGGGCTGCTTGAAGCCGGAAAGCCATGTCCACCAGGCCTTGCCCACCCTCCTGCAGTAGCAGATACAGGGCCGCAGCTTTAATCCAATGTTATCCAGACCAGAAGAAATTGACAAGGGTCCTCTGAAGCTTTTGTATCAGACCCCCCGGTGGCTGTAAAATCATTAGTCTGTGCCACAGGGTAGAGGCACCAAGATTATTAGAAATTGACAAGGGTCCTCTTATCAATTTCCAAAACCCTTCCCCTATAAGACAGCTGGGGTAGCACCCATTTCCACCTTGACAGTCTGGCACACACTTTCTCCACTACACCCTCCCAGTTCTTTTTCTGAAAGACATCGGAGCCTAGAAAAAAAAACAAAGTCTTCATCCCACTTCTGCCCCACTGAAGCCCCCCTGGTAACCTTGGAGCGGACCCTATCTGAAGCTGACCTGCCCACAGCGATTCACTCTTTTCCCAATTGACTCTAGCTGAGGACGCCCCCTCATACACCTTTAAAGCGTTTGAGAGAACCTTAACATCCTCACCCCCTGTAATAAAAACTGTCACGTCATCAGCATACGCAGACAGTGCTATCATGGGACCCTTTATTACTCCTGGCACAGAGAAACCAGTAAGCCTCGCTCTAAAAAACAAAGCATTGGTTCAATTGCCAGACAATATAACTGCCCTGAAATTGGGCATCCCTGCCTGAATCCCCTTTGGACAGGGATTGGGCAACTCAAACCACCCCCCACCTTCACCATACATGAGGCCCCAGCATACAGTAAACTCATCCAAGACAAAAAAAACAAAAGGCTTTCATTGTTTTGAACAAGTACTGGTGGTCCACACGATCCAAAGCCTTCTCCTGATCCAAAGAAAGTAAACCCACATTTACATCAGACAGTTTACAAATGTCTAAAACATCTCTTATTAGAAACAAATGATCAACAATAGAGCGGTCAGGTACACAGTAAGACTGGTCCTTGTTTACCAACAGCCCCAGATACTCTTTCAACCTGTTTGAGAGACATTTAGATAACATTTTATATTCTGTGCACAGCAATGCAAGAGGTCGCCAATGTTTTATGAGAGCCAAATCCCCCTTTTTTGGGCAACAACAAAAGCACAGCACGTTGACAGGATACAGGAAGAGAACCGTCATGAAAAGATTCACACACCACTTCATACAAATCCTCCCCAATAGACCCCCAAAAGTGCTTATAAAACTCAGATGGTAAACCATCGATGCCAGGGGTTCGGCCTGATGAGAGCTGCATGTGGACAAAGCAACTCTCTGCTCAGGGCCCAATTGAGGAAGACTGTGTAACAACTGTTCAGTACACAGAGAATCACAATCCTCAGCCTTATAAAGGGCAGAGTAGAAATCCACGGCATGTTGGCGCATTTCACTGTCATCCGTGGTCACCTTCCCATCAGGGAGACGAAGGCTGTTTACATTGCAATGTCGACTGTCCTAGGTTTAAAAAAAGCGCTAGGAGCATCCATATCCTTGAGGGTAGCAAAACGAGACCTAATCAAGGCACCCTTCACTCTTCCATGTAGAAACGACCTCAGTTCATGTCTCTTGTCCTGTAAGTTCATGACTAGTCCAGGGTCATTCTGAGTGACAAACTTCAATTCAATAGATTTTATGTCCTGTTCAAGGGCCCTGATAGTCTCTTTAACTTCAATACTAGACAGGGCAGTATACTGTTGACAAAACAATTGTATTTGGGCCTTCCCAACCTCCCACCACTGTCTCAAGGACTCAAAATTCCTTTTTGTAACCCTCCATTTTCCCCAAAACAACAAAAACCTTTCACAAAACATGACATCATGTAACAACTTAACATTAAAATACCAGTAAGGTGATCACCTTACTGGCATTACTGGGACAGGACAAGTGAATATCAACAGTAACAATATGGTGATCAGAGATACCCACAGGAGTAATGTCACACCTTCCAACCCTACTACAGTTTTGCTCAGATACATACAACCTGTCTAACCTTGCTGCACTGACACCACCTTCATTAACTTTTAACCATGTGTACTGCCTAACTTTTGCATTCCTTACTCTCCACACATCAGAAAGCTCAAACTCAGTTAATAGACCAGACAGTGAAGTGGCTGACCGCAGGTGAGGTTCTTCAGCAGTGCGATCAACAGTAAAATCCCCTGTACAGTTCCAGTCCCCCCTAAAACCATACACCCCTCTTGGTCACACTGTCTTAAGGTTTCCTTTATTTGATCAAATACAGCAATACGCCCTGTACCCTCATTAGGAGCATAAACATAAAAAAAAAATAAAAAAAAATAACATAACATCCGCCTTGACCAATCAAACCCAACCCTTGACAATCTTTGTAGTAGATACCACAGTCACCCCTAAGCCAGAGGAAAACAAAATTGCCACCCCAGCACTGAAATTAGTACCATGACTGAGTATATGCTGCCCCTCCCACCACATACCCCAGTCAACCTCATTAGCCGCATCACTATGTGTCTCCTGTAGAAAAACTACATTAAGCCTTTTCTGTTTTATTACTTCTAATACCCAAGCCCTCTTATTCCGGTCCCTTCCTCCATTAATATTGAGAGAACCTACCCTTAGTACCTCCTTATAGAAAATAGAAAAGAACATCTGAAGAAACCACAGAGAAACCAAAGAGAAAAAAACACCCTATGAGGCATGATCATCATCATTGTTTTAATTTTCTCTCAACCTGACCACGTTTCCCACTACCTTTTGCTGCTGTGACAGCAGTAACAAATTTCCTCAAGCGAAAACGCTTCTTCTCACTCAACTGGTCTAACCCACCGTCTTCTGCCAATTTGACAGATTTCCCAAAAGTCTGATCCAGGAACCCATTTACCTCCTCTAGATTGTAAATTGAGTCGTCACCAGCTGCTATCGTATCAATAGTTATCCATATCCTTCTCCTGATCCTCCTCAACTGAGGCCACAGACCCCTGACTCCCCTCTACCACATCCCTCTCAACACTCCCCACTTGCACCCCATCACTCGTACCAGGCATCTCCTCCACTACCTGGGAGACTAGCCCAACCTGAACCCCCTCATGTACCCCATTACTCGTAGTGGGGCATCTCCTCCACTACCTGGGAGCCTAGCTCCACATGAACCCCCTCCTGTACCCCAGCACTCGTACTGGGCAACTCCTCACCATTCTGAGGAAATGACTCTTCAGATCCGTCCTTACCTTCTACAACAATATTTTTCTGCTGCATAACGTTTCCCTCTGGTAACGTTGTTCTTCAACAGAACAGACATGGAAACAACCACATGTTCACAGCCCAGTAAGCTATACAAAATCAGAAATGCATACAGATGGGTCCAAAACAGCACAGAAGAATACCAGAAAGCAACCTGTAACCAAAATATCCAAACACTCTTAGATAACTTTGGATACCACATTCACTCACAGTAAAGAAGGCATCAATCTAGCAGTAAAAAACATAAACTATATATTCAGGCAAACGGCAAAAGAAGCACAACTGAAAATGATAAAAAACAAAATAAAAAAGACCACAGACGACACCTGGTTTGATGCAGATTGTAAAATTATAAGGAAAAAACTTAGAACACTATCCAACCAAAAGCACAGAGCCCCAAATAATGGTGAATTACGCCTTCATTACTGTGAGACTTTAAAACTCTATAAACATACACTCAGAACCAAAAAAGCACAGTACAACAGCAAGCAGCGGACGCTAATTGAGGAGTCCATAAACACTTCTGGAAAAATTGGAAAACCCCCAAAAAACGGTGACATATGGACGACACATTTTAAAACACTCTACAACACTGTTCAAATTGACACAAACGCAGAGCAATGCCAAATTCATGAGAAGTTGAATGGATTAGAAAAAGCTATAAAGGACAATCAAAATTCATTGGACTCCCCAATTACTGACCAGGAGCTCTATAAGAAACTTCAGGCCCACAAATTTTAAAAAGCATGCAGTGTCAGGGCCAGGGGCTGGAACTCAAACGCAGACCAGAGTACAGTTCGAATCAAGGTGAATTTATTAATAACCAGAACCAACAGAGAAGTGAACTGAGCGGTAATTGTTCTGGTAGAACAGAGGGTATCTGGTCCGGGATCCAGCACTCTGTGTTTCGAGGTTCTGGTGAGTAATCTGAGTCCGAGGTTCAGGCTGGAATTCTGCAGTCAAGACAGGGAAAAACTGGTTAGCTCTCAATTCCCCAAAAGCTGGCAAAAAAACAGAGGATACAGGACATAGATCGGCTGGCATGTACTCGTACTTAGTGGTACAACGATCCGGCGGGGACTGGAAGGTTGGTCTGGCTTTTATAGGTGAGTAGATTGCATGATGTGGACCAGGTGTGCTTGATAGACGTGATGGCCCACAGGTGAGTAGACCGGAGCACTGGAGACCACGCCCCCCCCCAGCGAGCTCAGAACAGCAAGAAAGAAGAATCACGACCGGGGGTTCGTGACATGCAGACCTGATGGCATGCTAAATGAGATGCTCAAATTCAAAAACTCAATTGGCTATATTAAAACTGTTTAATTTTAAATGTTAAATTTTTTTATTTTACCTTTATTTTAACCAGGTAGGCAAGTTGAGAACAAGTTCTCATTTACAACTGCAACCTGGCCAAGATANCTTGTAGATGACCTGGAGCCAGTGGGTCTGGCGACGAGTATGTAGCGAGGGCCAGCCGACTAGAGCATACAGGTCGCAGTGGTGGGTGGTATAAGGGGCTTTGGTGACAAAGCGGATGGCACTGTGATAGACTGCATCCAGTTTGCTGAGTAGAGTATTGGAAGCTGTTTTGTAGATGACATCGCCGAAGTCGAGGATCGGTAGGATAGTCAGTTTTACTAGTGCAAGTTTGGCAGCATGAGTGAAGGAGGCTTTGTTGCGAAATAGAAAGCCGATTCTAGATTTAATTTTGGATTGGAGATGTTTAATGTGAGTCTGGAAGGAGAGTTTACAGTCTAGCCAGACACCTAGGTATTTGTAGTTGTCCACGTATTCTAGGTCAGAGCCGTCCAGGGTAGTGATGCTAGTCGGGCGGGCGGGTGCAGGCAGCGAACGGTTGAAAAGCATGCATTTGGTTTTACTAGCGTTTAAGAGCAGTTGGAGGCCACGGAAGGAGTGTTGTATGGCATTGAAGCTCGTTTGGAGGTTAGTTAACACAGTGTCCAAAGAAGGGCCAGAAGTATACAGAATGGTGTCGTCTGCATAGAGGTGGATCAGAGAATCACCAGCAGCAAGAGCGACATCATTGATGTATACAGAGAAGAGAGTCGGCCCAAGAATTGAACCCTGTGGCACCCCCATAGAGACTGCCAGAGGCCCGGACAACAGGCCCTCCGATTTAACACACTGAACTCTGTCGGCAAAGTAGTTGGTGAACCAGGCGAGGCAATCATTAGAGAAACCAAGGCTGTTGAGTCTGTCGATAAGGATGTGGTGATTGACAGAGTCGAAAGCCTTGGCCAGGTCAATGAATACGGCTGCACAGTAATGTCTCTTATCGATGGCGGTTATGATATCATTTAGTACCTTGAGCGTGGCTGAGGTGCACCAGTGACCAGCTCGGAAACCAGATTGCACAGCGGAGAAGGTACGGTGGGATTCGAAGTGGTTAATGATCTGTTTATTAACTAGGCTTTCAAAGTCTTTAGAGAGGCAGGGCAGGATTGACATAGGTCTATAGCAATTTGCGTCTAGGGTGTCACCCCCTTTGAACAGAGGGATGACCGCGGCAGCTTTCCAATCTTTTGGGATCTCGGACGATTTCCCTGACACCTGGAACCAAGGACTCATAAACCCAATCTTTAAGAACAGAGGCATTTGTGTGAATAGTAACCTGGGGAAGGTTTTCTGTAGTATTATAAATGTAAGAGTTCTAAACTTCCTTAAAACTTCTTTGGGATCAATGTCCCTTCCACGGGACGGTTGAGCTAACGTAGGTTAATGAGATTAGCATGAGGTTGTAAGTAACAGGAACATTTCCCAGGACATAGACATATCTCATATTGGCAGAAAGCTTAAATTATTGTTAATCTAACTGCACTGTCCAATTTACAGTAGCTATTACAGTGAAAGAATACCATGCTATTGTGTGAGGAGAGTGCACAATTTTGAACATGAAAAGTTATTAATAGTTAGGGAGCGGCAGCAGAGGTGACAGTTTTAGAGAGTCCGGCGTGCCCAAAGTAAAATGCCTGCCACTCAGGCCCAGAAACTAGGATATGCACATAATTAGTACTATTGGATAGGAAACACTTTGAAGTTTCTAAAACTGTTAAAATAATGTCTGTGAGTATAACAGAACTGATATAACAGGCGAAAACCCGAGGAATTTCTGTCCAGAAATTTCTTTTTTGTGACATTTCCTCTGTTTGATAGACTTCCTATTGAAATCCATGTATAATAGCTCCCAGATTGCAGTACCTATGTCTTCCACTAGATGTCAACAGTCTTTAGACAGTGTTGAGGCTTTATCACTGAACAGAACCATAGAGAAGAAGAAATACTGAAGGGACCACGGATGTCAATAACGTTTCCCGGGCACGGGACCGTGAGCGCGCTCCACTTTATTAACCTTTTATATCGTTTAGGATATCATCCATGTAAAATATTATCGTTAATATTCATAAAAGGATACCTAAGGAGGCATTATAAAAGATGTTTGATTTGTTTGGGCAAAGTTCATAGGTATTATTTGAACGCTTTCTCTTCACTGTACAACGGGTGACTCGATGGTGGATTTTCTGTACATAACGCGCCAATCAAACTGAGATTTATGGATATAATAAATTACTTTTTCTAACAAAAGAACCATTGGATGTCTTCCTTGGACACTTGGGATGCCCTCAGCAGAAGTTCTTCGAAAGGTAAGGGATTTATTTTAGCTCTTATATGGGTTTTGTAAGAACCGCGCTGGTTATGAATTTATGCTACAATCAAATGTTGTGCTTTCGCCGTAAAGCCTTTTTGAAATCTGACAATGCTGTGATATTGCCAAGAATCAGAGCTTTTGATAACTCTGCAACACTTGTATATTGATGAATATTTAATAATTCAACTTTTGGATTTTGAATTTGTCGCCTTAAATTTCACCAGGTAGTGTCGGGAACGGCGCCCCGGTTATCCTTAACCTATTAGGGAGCAGTGGGGCGCTTCCAGAGGAAGCGATCGGTACTGCATTCATATGCCCTTTTATGGGCATTTTCATGAGGGAGGGGTTCCAAATGAGGCACTCTGTCAAAACCACTTTTTCCAGGACAGAAATTCCTTGGGGTTTCGCCTGCCATATCCATTCTGTTTTACTCACAGACAAATGGTTAACACTTTTAGAAAATTCAGAGTGTTTCCTATCCAATGGTATCAAATATGTGCATATCCTATTTTCTGGGCCTGAATGGGAGGCATTTTACTTTGGGCACGCCAGGCTCTCCAAAACGGTCACCTCATGCGCTGCTCCCTAAGAAGTTAATAAACAAATTAGGCACATTTGGGCAGTCTTGATACAACATTTTTAACTGAATTGCAATGGTTCATTGTATCAGTCTAAAACTTTGCACATACACTGATGCCATCTAGTGGCCAAAATGTAAATTGCACCTGGGCTGGAATAATACATTATGGCCTTTCTCTTGCATTTAAAAAATGATGGTACAAAAAACTACAAAATAACGTTTTTTTTTTCTTTGTATTATTATTTACCAGATGTATTGTGTTATATTCTACTACATTCCTTTCACATTTCCACAAACTTCAAAGTGTTTCCTTTCAAATGGTACCAAGAATATGCATATCCTCGTTTCAGGGCCTGAGCTAGAGGCAGTTAGATTTGGGTATGTCATTTTAGGCTGAAATTGAAAAAAAGGGGGGTAATCCTTAAGAGTGTAATAAGTACAATGTCTTGAGTAAAAGCCAAGTTGATTCTATATGGCATACAGGACGGTTCTACAAAGTTATTGAAATTGGTGTAGGGGGTAAAACATATGACATGATTAAATCAATGAATACTGGCAATACGTGCAGCATTAAAATTGCCAAGAAAATAACAGAATTCTTTAACCAGGGGCGGGGCCTTTGCCAGGGTTGCAATCTGAGCCCTGCACACTGCAATATTTACATCAACGAATTGGCCACTATTCTAGAAAAATCAGTCTCCACAATTCAGAGGTTAAATTCCTACTCTAACCAGATGGCCTATGCTTGCTGTCACCCACAGCACATGGCCTGCAGCAGAGCCTGGACCTGCTAGAACAGTACTGCCAGACCTGGGCCCTGACAGTAAACCCCAAAAAGACTATAATAATGATTTTCCAAAGAAGATCCAGATCTCAGGGAATTAGACCAAAGTTCTCAATTGGTACAAAATATATAGAGTACTGCACACACTACAATTACTTTGGTTTAAAAATAAGCTCAACTGGACATCTTAATGAGGCAGTGAATGAACTGAGAGAGAAAGCACGCAGGGCATTCTACCCCATTAAAAAACAAATTCAAATTTAAATACCTATTAAAATTTGGCTAAAACGAATTGAATGTGTCATTGAGCCAATTGTGCTTTATGCCAGTGAGGTGTGGGGTCCACTTGCAAAACAAGATTTCATCAAATGGGACAAACATCCCATTGAAACCCTACATTCAGAGTTCTGTAAGATTCTCCTACATGTCCAGAGGAAAACTGCAAACAATGCATGCAGGGCAGAATTAGGCCAATATCCACTAATAATAAAAACTCAAAAAAGAGCTATTAAGTTTTGGAAACATCTAGAATACAGTGACCCCCTCTCATATCACTACCAAGCCCTGCAATGCCAAGAGCTGAGCAAAGAAAAGAGTCCCCTCATCCAGCTGGTCCCGGGGCTGAGTTCACAAACCTGTTCTACTAACACACTGAAGCCTCAGGACCAGAACATCCAATCAATCAGAATAAACCAAATTACATCACAATCAAAACAAAACTACGTTGCTTATTGGGAAACACAAGCACAAGCACAAAGCAAAATGCAGTGCTATCTGGCCCTAAACGGACAGTACACCATGGCAAACTATTTGACCATGGTTACTGATCAAAACCTTAGAAAAACCTTGACAAAGTACAGGCTCAGTGAGCACAGCCTTGCCATTGAGAAGGGTAGACACAGGAAAACATGGCTCCCTGTAGAGGAAAGGCTGTGCAACCACTGCACAACAGCAGAACCTGAGACAGCTGCATTTCCTTACAAAATGTCAAAAATATAAAACAATTAGAGAGTGTAATTTCCCCAAATTTGAAACCCTTATTCAAGGTTTCAAAGACCTCTCTGATGAGAGTAGGCTACCCGTCCTGTTTGGGGAGGACGCAGAGAGCTGTGGGTTGGCAGCCTGCACATGTCCTTTACTGTATGCTTATTGTTATTGTTCAATGTATGGTTATTTTGACCCTTGGTTATTGTTGTTACTGTTGTCCCATTGACAGTTTTGATTCTTATTATTTTCATATTGTAAATATCCAAAGTAAGCTTTGGCAATATGTACATTGTTACGTCATGCCAATAAAGCAAATTGAATTGAATTGAGAGAGAGAGAGATGGGGAGAGAGAGAGAGAGAGAGAGAGAGAGAGATGGGGAGAGACAGACGAAGAGAGACAGATGAAGAGAGAGAGAGAGAGAGAGATGGGGAGAGAGAGAGAGACAGATGGAGAGAGAGACAGATGGAAAGAGAGACAGATGGAGAGAGAGAGAGAGAGAGAGAGAGAGACAGACAGACAGACAGACAGACAGACAGACAGACAGACAGACAGATGGAGAGAAAAATATGTAGTCTTGAAATGAGTTACTGTCCCATATCGTGTTATTGTGTGTTGACATGTCTTCCTAAGTTCCGATCTAGCTGACCTATAAATGTGATGGATGTGTGGATTTGACAGTAATGAAGTTCCATTCTGTTTTATGGGTAAGACTTCTGTCACAGGCGTTGTGTTAGCAATTATTTAATTAAACCCATAGAGACATTGTCTTACTCGTTCTCAACAAAGTGAAGAAAAAAATTTGGTTAGGTTTCACTGAAAATTATGATTATGAAGTTGACTCACATACATAATAGGCCTTTCGTTTCTGAAGAGGGACACCGGTTTTTGGGAAATGCCCAGTCATTGTAAAATCCTATATCTGGTTTAAAGCATATGGTATTTTCTCAATAGAAATGGGGCAAACCAAAAGCAAGTCCTGTTGTAGCGTACATCTTTGTTTGAGTTTGAGAAAAGAAACCGCTGTATCTGTATCTGTTTTTTGCATTGGATGAGTCTCAATCCACTGCATCTGCCTATGTCACACTTCCGCATCTGCGGTGAAAGGTGACAGAGCTAGAGCGGTGTTTGTCAGACCACGAGACATCTGCAAACAGACCAAACTCATCTTGTCTCCTCTTTTTATCTTCGGTTGACTCGAAAAAACAAACACCATCGACGGATTACTTTAGATTTTTAGAATGTGTTTTACTCAATTATTTAGATCAACGGTGAGCTCATCCATGATGTGATGAATTGTTAATAGTCATTGCTATTAGCTAATTCACATTGTGGTTTCTGTCAGCCGAGAGTTAATAAAAATATGACCACTTGTGTTATGTCAGTCTTTCCTCAGTTAGCACTAGGACTATGTAGCCTACATTTTCTGATTTGGATTATTGTGTTATGCTGTCACTACTTCTGTGAATGTCTGAACATTGCATCCAAAAATAAACTGGTCACATTCAGGACATAACTTTGTAAGGACTGTGTTTGTGCAAAATGTTTCTGTGAAAAAACAGTGTGGCCAGCTCCAACGCTGACACAGGTTTGAGCGTACGCTGCAGGGACCACTGTAGAATGATCACACCCTTTTGTTGGTACATGTCAATGGGTTAATGATGAAGTTGGAGTCGTGTTTGGTCAAGTGGTTGTAGGTGAACAGGGAGTACAGGAGGGGACTAAGCACGTACCCCTGAGGCACCCGTGTTGAGGATCAGCGTGGCAGATGTGTTGTTGCCTATCCTCTCCACCTGGGTGCGGCCCCTCAGGAAGTCCAGGATCCAGTTGCAGAGGGAGATGTTTAGTCCCAGGGTCCTTAGCTTGGAGGGGACTATGGTGTTGAATGCTGAGCTGTAGTCAATGAACAGCATTCTCACGTAAGTGTTCTTTTGTTCAGGTTGGTGAAGGCAGTGTAGAGTGCAATAGAGATTGCGTCATCCTATTGGGTGTATGTTATACGTTTAAGATTGAAAAGCAGCCTCTGATTTGACATACACATGTCCTAACATTCCCATTTACAATGGTTTTGCTTTGGATCCTGTTCTGTTTTTCTGTGTTGTTTTACATGACTAAATAAAGTCTGTCACTATCTTCAGACAAATTGTTCTCGGTGGGATGCTGACTGATTGTTAGTTGATTATACATCCCATGAAAATGAAATGATAAACATCCATCCTAGTGTGTGTGTGTGTGTGTGGAGGGGGCGAGACTTAAGAGCAGGGCTTGCTGGGTATTTGTTTTTTTTATCTACATGACGAGAAGGGAAATGAGGCTTCAAAGACGGATGTGCTACATGACAGGCCCCTGATAGGAAGGTAAGACGCAGGCAACATTATCAATCAGATGACCAGGGGTGGAACAAGATATCTGGGCGACCACTTGCATAGGGCCGACACATGCACGCACGCACACATAAAAGGCCATCAGCGCATTCACAAATGAGAGCTTTGCGTGTCAAACATGCTTCTGGAGACTGTCAACACAACTGACATGGGCGTAGGAAAGGAGAAGGAATTTAAATGGTTTGGGGTTTCACCTGTCATAGCCAGACTGAGACAGATACATGTTATCACTCAGTCAGTACTTACAGGTGCATTAAAGCATTATTATTGGAGCTGTTATCATAGTTTTGCATCTTGAAGTACTCTCTTACCTTGTAGTACTAGGAATTTAATATGATTCTCAAGTCAGTCTTTTTGATCTTGAAATCAGTCAACCAGTATAAAGCAATGGATGCATGACATTGCACTGGAAGCTCTATCATTTGATTAGACATCAGGGAGGATTTGGCTCAGGTTTATTATCTATAATTCTAAGGCAGAAACGGGCATGTAAGTGTTAAATGCAGGTAGGCCTACTTCAGAGAGGTTTTATGGTACCAGGTTTTTCAGAGGTCGGTTTTACCTGCAAAAAATGCAGTATCAAAGGCGTGTCCAAAGTCATTACCTTGCACTGCTATTCTGAAGCGTTCCACGGCCCCCACTGATAATCCATTTGACTACACTTGTGTGTGAGATTACCACTACAGAAAATATCTGTTCTTGGAAGATTGCACAGGAAATTAATCTGATGTTTCGCAATTCACTCTCTAGTAGAGGTCGACCGATTCTGATTTTTCAACGCCGATACCGATACGATTATTGGAGGACCAAAAAAAGCCGATACTTATTATTTTTGCCGATTTGTATATATATGTATTTGTAATAATGACAAGTACAGCAATACTGAATGAATACTTTTATTTTAACTTAATATAATACATAAATAAAAATCTGTTTAGTCTCAAATAAATAATGAAATGTTCAATTTGGTTTAAATAATGCAAAAACCCAGTGTTGGAGAAGAAAGTAAAAGTGCAATATGTGCCATGTAAAAAAGCTAACGTTTAACTCTTTAGGCATCATCAGCCGAGGTGTCGGTTTTGGAGAGTCTGGCGTGCCCAAAGTAAAATACCTGCCACTCAGGCCCAGAAACTAGGATATGCACATTAGTACTATTGGATAGGAAACACTCTGAAGTTTTTAAAACCGTTAAAATAATGTCTGTGAGTATAACAGAACTGATATAGCAGGCGAAAACCTGAGGAAAATCCATCCGGATTTGCAGTTTTTTTTGTAGATGACCTTTTTCTCCTGGCTGCCTATTGTATTCAACGTTATATAGGACCTAGACTGCAGTACCTATGACTTCCACTGGATGTCAACAGTCGTTAGACAGCGTTTCATGACCTTAGGTTGAATTAGAAGCCAATAGAAGAAGAATTTAGACGTGGATCCCGGGAACTCAATAGAATGACATGCGCGTTCACGGTCTCGCGCGCTCTGTGTTTTTTTCCTTTCCTATCGTTCAGGCTATAATCCGGTTTAAATATTATAGTAAATATACATAAAAGGAGACCTAAGGATACATTAAAAATTATGTTTGATTTGTTTGGACAAAGTTGATAGGTATAATTTGAACGCGTTCTCTTCACGGTTCAATGGGCGAATCGACAGGGGATTTTCTGAACATAACGCGCCAACCAAACGGAGATTTATGGATATAATAAATGACTTTTTCTAACAAAAGAACCATTGGATGTCTTCGTTGGACACTTGGGATGCCCTCAGCAGAAGTTCTTCAAAAGGTAAGTGATTTATTTTAGCTCTTATATGGGTTTTGTGTGACCCGCACTGGTTATGAATTTATGCTAATGCATAAATGTTAGAGGTGCTATCCTCAAACAATCAAATGTTGTGCTCTCGCCGTAAAGCCTTTTTGAAATCTGACAATGCTGTGATATTGCCAAGAATAAGAGCTTTTGATGACTATGCAACACTTGTATATTGATGAATGTTTAATAATTAAACTTTTGGATTTTGAATTTGGCGCCTTACATTTCACCGGGTAGTGTCGGGAACGGCCCGCTAGCGCCCAGTTTCTCCCTAAGTAGTTAAGTTCCTTGCTCAGAACATGAGAACATATGAAAGCTGGTTGTTCCTTTTAACATGAGTCTTCAATGTTCCCAGTTAATTAAGAAGTTTTAGGTTGTAGTTATTATAGGAATTATAGGACTATTTCTCTCTATACCATTTGTATTTCATATACCTTTGACTATCGGATGTTCTTATAGGCACTATAGTATTGCCAGCCTAATCTCGGGAGTTGATAGGCTTGAAATCATAAACAGCGCGGTGCTTCAAGCATTGCGAAGAGCTGCTGGCAAACGCAGGAAAGTGCTGTTTGAATGAATGCTTACAAGCCTGCTGCTGCCTACCACCGCTCAGTCAGACTGCTCTATCAAATATCAAATCATAGACTTAATTATAATATAAGAAACACACAGAAATACGAGCCTTAGGTCATTAATATGGTCAAATCCCGCAAACAATCATTTCGAAAACAAAATGTTTATTCTTTCAGTGAAATACGGAAACGTTCTGTTTTATCGAACGGGTGGCATCCATAAGTCTAAATATTGCTGTTATATTGCACAACCTTCAATTTTATGTCATGTTTATGTAAAATTCTGGCAAATTAAACTAGTATTATCATCAATCATGTGTAGTTAACTAGTGATTATGTTAAGATTTATTGTTTTTCATGAGATAAGTTTAATGCTAGCTAGCAATTTACCTTGGCTCCTTGCTGCACTCGTGTAACAGGTGGTCAGCCTGCCACGCAGTCTCCTCATGGAGTGCAATGTAATCGGCCATAATCGGCATCCATAAATGCCGATTACCGATTGTTATGAAAACTTGAAATCGGCCCTAATTAATCGGCCATGCAATTTAATCGGTCGACCTCTACTCTCTAGCTTGGCGCTGCATTTGGTTTAGGATATGCTGTATAATGGAAGGCTTTAGAATTCTCTCAGCCTATAATGACAGAAAATGTGGATTTTGTTTTGTCATTTAAAGCGTCGAAAGTAGACGAACTTGTGTTAGATGTGATATCTGAATTCCTTCATCTTGAGAGGCATATCTGTTAACACTTTTCAATGGTAAATTTATGACATCCTTCATATATGCATCACACCTGAAAATCACTGCATGAAAATTTGCAGGCGAACAGTTCTCGGGAGTTTTTAATGGCGTGTCATTACATTCTGTTGGTGGCCAGAATTTTGTATAATAAGTTAAATTTAAATACTTTAAGTTTTGAATCAAGCATTGTTTTGTGTGTCAGTTCATAAATCACGTGCCTTGGAATCCGATCATCGAAAATCTTTTCCCAGCTATTTTGGAAGCTGTATGGCGTATTTGTGAACATGTTGCTCCTCAAATGAAAGTGGCTTATTTGTCTATTAATGCAAAATACATTTTAGGCCAATTTTGGTCTGTAGTATAGGGCAGACTAACAAGTTCCTTGCTTTCTCCCCTTTTCACTTGCCTCCTCCATTTCTGCTGCAATCAGTTGGTTATAACTTTGAATCGAGCAAACATTCCCATATATAGCTGCATGTGTGACATAACTTCACCATTCCTATTCATAATATCATTATAAAGATAATACAATATTATTATTTTCAATAAAGAATGTTTTTTCAGCAATCAGTATATTTGAGTTTAACCATAATATTTCTTGTAATATTTGATTTGGCTTTTCAGGAGGCTGAAATTGAAATTGTAAACAGCTTTATATTGTTTTAGAAAAGGTGATCCTTTGAACAAGTTTTATTTTCAATTAACTTCTTTGGGAGCAGCGCACGAGGTGGCGGTCTGGAGACCCTGGCGTGCCCAAAGTAAAATGCCTCCCATTCAGGCCGAGAAAA
Source organism: Hucho hucho (assembly GCA_003317085.1). Lineage (NCBI taxonomy): Eukaryota > Metazoa > Chordata > Actinopteri > Salmoniformes > Salmonidae > Hucho > Hucho hucho. Next base: position 960,768 of record QNTS01000052.1, on the reverse strand, counting down.
TAGGATATGCACATATTTAGTACCATTGGATAGGAAACACTCTGAATTTTCTAAAAGTGTTAACATTTTGTCTGTGAGTAAAACAGAACGGATATGGCAGGCGAAACCCAGAGGAATTTCTGTCCTGGAAAAAGTGGTTTTGACTCATTGCCTCATTTAGAGCCCCTCCCTTATGAAAATGCCCTTATAAGGGCATATGAATGCAGTACCTATCGCTTCCTCTGGATGTCAACAGTCTCGAGAAAGTGTTCTGATTCATTTTAGATGCTTTTAGAGCAGAGAAGAAGAGGAATAAGGATGTGTCCATGGCAGGTCTCAATACAAGTGAATGCGCGCACCCGGCTGGCACGTTCTTTGTTTTTTTCCTTTCTTATCGCCCAGTTTATATTCCGGTTGAAATATTATACTATTTATACATAAAAGTGTTCCAAAGGATACATTTACAATGATGTTTGATTGTTCTTGGACAAGTTTATAGGTATAAGTTGAACGAGTTCTCTTCACGTTTCAATGGACGAGTCGACGCTGTTTATTCTCATTATAACGCGCCAACCAAACGGAGATTTATGGATATAATAAATTACTTTTTCTAACAAAAGAACCATAGATTGTCTTCGTTGGACACTTGGGAAGCCCTCAGCAGAAGTTCTTCAAAAGGTAATTGATTTGTTTTCACTGTGAAATGTGTTATGTGTGAACCGTGATGGCTTATGAATGACACCAATGGGGAGCTGGGGAACAGTGCCGGTCTTGCCTGTCGTCGATACCTGGAGGTGGTCTTGAGAAGAGCAGCCCAGGCTCTCTTCCAGGCGACAGTGGTGGACGAACATCTGGGCTGAGGGTATGCGGACCTCCTCCTCTTGCGCCGGGAAGAGCGGGGGCTGAAATCCCAGGGAACACTCAAAAGGCGAGAGACCAGTGGCTGAGCAGGGGAGGGTGGTGCGAGCGTACTCTACCCACACGAGTTGCTGGCTCCAGGTGGTGGGGTTGGTGGAGACCAGGCAACAAAGAGTCATCTCCAGGTCCTGATTGGCTCAGTCCGACTGGCCGTTAGACTGGGGATGGAATCCGGAGGACAGACTGGCCGACGACCCAATGAGCATGCAGAACGCCTTCCAGAACCGGGGTGATCCGTCCACACGATGAAAGAATGTTCTGCCTCCTCCAACCAGTGCCTCCACTCCTCCAACGCCATCTTCATCATGAGAAGCTCACGATTCCCCACATCGTAGTTCCTCTCCATGGCATTAACTTCTTAGGGAGCGGTGGGGCGCTACCCGGTGAAATGCAAGGCGCCAAATTCAAAATGCAAAAGTTGAATTATTAAACATGCATCAATATACAAGTGTTGCATAGTCATCAAAAGCTCTGCTTCTTGGCAATATCACAGCGTTGTCAGATTTCAAAAAGGCTTGACGGCGAAAGCACCACATTTGATTGTTTGAGGATAGCACCCCACATATTTTTCCATTACCATAAATTCATAAGCCTTCACGGTTCACAGAAAACACATTTCACAGCGAAAACAAATCAATTACCTTTTGAAGAACTTCTGCTGAGGGCTTCCCAAGTGTCCAATGAAGACAATCCATGGTTCTTTTGTTAGAAAAAGTAATGTATTATATCCATAAATCTCTGTTTGGTTGGCGCGTTATAATGAGAAAATACAGCATCGACTCCTCCATTGAAACGTGAAGAGAACTCGTTCAACTTATACCTATAAACTTGTCCAAGAACAATCAAACATAATTGTAAATGTATCCTTAGGAACACTTTTATGTATATGTTGTATAATATTTCAACCGGAATATAAATTGGGCGATAAGAAAGGAAAAAAACCACAGAGAGCGCCAGCCGGGAACGCGCATTTTCTTCTATTGACATCTGTGTGGCCACTTCCTTATTCGTGAGTGTAGACAGGGGGGGAAAGCCAGGGTGCTGTAACTCCGGATAAAGCGGCGATAGAAATTGGCAAAACCCAGGAAGCGTTGCAGCTGCACTCTGAACGTAGGTTGGGGCCAATCCACCACTGCTCTCACCTTTCCCGGGATCCATCTGCACATTCCCCGCAGCGATTGTGTAACCAAGGAAGGAGATGCTGCAGCGATGGAATTCACACTTTTCCGCTTTCACAAAAAGCTGGTTCTCCAGGAGGCACTGGAGGACCTGTCGGACGTGGAGCACATGTTCTTGGACTGGGCGGGAGAAGCCAAAGATTTAATTGAGGTCAACGAACACGAACCGGGTCAACATGTCGCGGAGAACGTTGTTTACCAGGTCCTGGAACTCAGCTGGAGCGTTGGTCAGACCAAATGGCATAACCAGATATTCATAGTGTCTGCGTTGAAGGCTGTCTTCCACTCGTCCCCTTCACCTATCTGCACCATATCATAGCCTTTCCATAGGTCCAACTTGGAGAAAATGGTGGTCCCATGGAGTGGCTCAAAGGCCGAGGGGATGAGTGGTAGAGGGTAGCGGTTCTTAACCACGATGTCATTGAGGCCCCGGTGTCCCTCTTCTCCACAAAGAAGAACCGGCGCCGGCTGGGGAGGAAGAAGGACGGATACACCGAGCAGCCAGGGAGTCCTCGATGTAGGTCTCCATAACCTTGGTTTCTGGACCCGACAGTTAACCTCTCAGGGATCATTGGGGCGCTAGCGACCCACTCCCGACACCACCAGGTAAAATGTAAAGCGCCAAATTCAAAATCCCAAAGTTGAATTATTAAAAATCCACCAATATACAAGTGTTTCATACTCATCAAAAGCTCTGTTTCTTGGCAATATCACAGCGTTGTCAGATTTCAAAAAGGCTTTACGGCGAAAGCACTACATTTGATTGTTTGAGGACAGCACCTCACATACTTTTCACATAGCCATGAATTCATTAGCCAGCGTGGCACACACATAACACATTTCACAGCAAAAACAAATCAATTACCTGTTGAAGAACTTCNATATGCCCTTTTATGGGCATTTTCATGAGGGAGGGGTTCCAAATGAGGCACTCTGTGAAAACCACTTTCTCCAGGACAGAAATTCCTCGGGGTTTTGCCTGCCATATCCGTTCTGTTTTACTCACAGACAAATGGTTAACAGTTTTACAAAATTCAGAGTGTTTCCTATCCAATGGTACCAAATATGTGCATATCCTATTTTCTGGGCCTGAATGGGAGGCATTTTACTTTGGGCACGCCAGGCTCTCCAAAACGGTCACGTTGTGCAGTGATCCCTAAGAAGTTAATACAGTCGTCCCCGGGGTGGTGTGGTGCCCAGGAGAAGATCAATCCCACAGTCATAGGTCGATGCAAAGGAAGCGAAGAAGCCCTGGCCTTCCACTGTGGATCCCTGACACTCGCAGGTTGATGGGAGTGGTATTGTGGGTGACCCTTCCTGGAGAGCGTCCGTCCAGCGCTCGAACGTCCATGGGAATGGAGAGGGCTGAGTGGAGATGCCCAGTTCTGACACCAGGGTAGTGGCCATAAAACTCTCATCAGCCCCAGAGTCGATGAGTCCCCGAAGAGATTAACTGGTTCCGCCACAGCAGGATGGGCATGGAGAAGGAAAGTTCAGAGTACTCGGTCCAGAGTACTCGGTCCTACTGGTGAGCCTGGTCTTTTAGTGGACAGGTAGACAATAGTTCAGCAATACAGGCAACTCTTCATGTAAGCCTGAGTGAATGTTCATCTGGAGAAACCTTGCTCTGCCTAGTTGCATCGGCTTGGAAAGAGGCGAATCGGCAGACTTCGGAGACACTCGGGGAAACTCCGGTAGCCTCGGATTCTCTCAGGCACGTAGTAGTTGTGGACTTCCGGGATGCCTCGGAGACAATGTGGACTCCTTGGGCATGCGAGGGGAACCGGAATCGGACCTCCTCTCCTTCCTACGTTCCCATAGCCGCCAATCGATCCGGATGGTCAAGGCGATGAGTGAGTCAAGATCCGTCTGCAGTTCCCGGGCTGCGAGGTCGTCCTTAACTTCCTCCAATAATCCGTGCAGGAACGTGTCGAACAGCAATTGCGGGTTCCAGGCACTCTCGGTAGGCCAATGTGCGGAAATCCACTGCATAGTCTGCCGCAATGTGGGAGTCTTGCCGAAGCTGGAGTAACTTCCGGGCAGCCTCTCTCCCGGACAACAGAGAATCGAAAACCTTCTTCACCTAAGCCACAAACTCCTCCAAACTGAAGCACACGGCAGACTGTTGTTCCCACACTGCTGTAGCCCAGGCGAGAGCCCTCCCAGACATCAGTGTGATGAGGTAGGCTATCTTCGAGCGGTCAGAGGGGAAGGAGGAGGGCTGCAGCTAGAAGGTGAAGGATTACTAAGAGAGAGAAATGCCAGACAGGTTCCTGACTCTCCAGCGAAGCGTTCTGGGGGAGGTAAGCGGGGTTCTCGGGAAGCCGGGGTGGTTGGGAGAGACGCGCTGCTGACAGCCAGGTTACTGAGGGGCTGTGGGATTACCATCATGATACAGTGGGGGAAAAAAGTATTTGATCCCTTGCTGATTTTGTACGTTTGCCCACTGACAAAGTTATCAGTCTATAATTTTAATGGTAGGTTTATTTGAACAGTGAGAGACAGAATAACAACAAAAAAATCCAGAAAAACGCATGTCAAAAATGTTATAAATGGAATTGCATTTTAATGAGGGAAATAAGTATTTGACCCCCTCTCAATCAGAAAGATTTCTGGCTCCTAGGTGTCTTTTATACAGGTAACGAGTTGAGATTAGGAGCACACTCTTAAAGGGAGTGCTCCTAATCTCAGTTTGTTACCTATATAAAAGACACCTCTCCACAGAAGCAATCAATCAATCAGATTCCAAACTCTCCATCATGGCCAAGACCAAAGACCTCTCCAAGGATGTCAGGGACAAGATTGTAGACCTAAACAAGGCTGGAATGGGCTACATGACCATCGCCAAGCAGCTTGGTGAACAGGTGACAACAGTTGGTGCGATTATTCGCAAATGGAAGAAACACAAAAGAACTGTCAATCTCCCTCGGCCTGGGGCTCCATGCAAGATCTCACCTCGTGGAGTTGCAATGATCATGAGAATGGTGAGGAATCAGCCCAGAACTACACGGGAGGATCTTGTCAATGATCTCAAGGCAGCTGGGACCATAGTCACCAAGAAAACAATTGGTAACACANCCCTGTTTGGAGGAGGAGGAATACTGCCTATGAACCCAAGAACACCATGCCCACCGTCAAACATGGAGGTGGAAACATTATGCTTTAGGGGTGTTTTTCTGCTAAGGGGACAGGACAACTTCACCGCATCAAAGGGACGATGGACGGGGCCATGTACCGTCAAATCTTGGGTGAGAACCTCCTTCCCTCAGCCAGGGCATTGAAAATGGGTCGTGGATGGGTATTCCAGCATGACAATGACCCAAAACACACAGCCAAGGCAACAAAGGAGTGGCTAAAGAAGAAGCATATTAAGGTCCTGGAGTGGCCTAGCCAGTCTCCAGACCTTAATCCCATAGAAAATCTGTGGAGGGAGCTGAAGGTTCGAGTTGCCAAATGTCAGCCTCAAAACCTTAATGACTTGGAGAAGATCTGCAAAGAGGAGTGGGACAAAATCTCTCCTGAGATGTGTGCTAACCTGGTGGCCAACTGCAAGAAACATCTGACCTCTGTGATTGCCAACAAGGGTTTTGCCACCAAGTACTAAGTCATGTTTTGCAGATGGGTCAAATACTTATTTCCCTCATTAAAATGCAATTCTATTTATAACATTTTCACATGCGTTTTTCTGGATTTATTTGTTGTTATTCTGTCTCTCACTGTTCAAATAAACCTACCATTAAAATTATATACTGACCATTTCTTTGTCAGTGGGCAAACGTACAAAATCAGCAGGGGATCAAATACTTTTTTCCCTCACTGTAGGCTGCCTAGTCAACCATCCGTGGAATTTCTCCAGCAATGTGTTCAATGCACAGTCATGGCGTTCTGCCAGAGTCTGGAAACCTTCCATGAGACCATATATCAACTCCTCATGCCTCCCAATGGTGGCTCCTTGGGAGGAGACGGCGTTGCGGAGCTGGTCCGATACTGCTGGTTCCATCATGGCCAGTTCGTACTATCACGGTTCAGGAAAGTACCCAGATGCAGACAGTTCGAATAACGGATGTTTATTATATAAACAGGGGGCAGGCAAAGGACAGGTCAAGGGCAGGCAGGGGTCGGTAGTCCAGGGCAGAGTCCGTAAGGTACAGAGCGGCAGAAAGGGTCTGGGTTGGGGACAGACAGGATTCAGTAATCCAGGGCAGTGGCAAAAAGTATAGAACGGCAGGCAGGCTCAAGGTCAGGGCAGGCAGAATGATCAAAAACCAGGAGAACTAGAAAACAGGAGCTCAAGGAAACAGTAGTAAGAAAAACACTCTTGACGAGCTTGACGAGACAAGACGAACTGACAACAGACGAACAGAGAACACAGGTATAAATGCACAGGGTATAGTTGGGAAGATTTGGCGACATCTGGAGGGGTGTGGAGACAAGCACAAAGACACGTGAAACAGATCAGGGTGTGACAACCAGTTTGGGTTTAAGTATAACTTTTGTATGACTAAAGCTTTTAGTGAGAGGTTTAATGCTTCAATATTTAATAATTTTGACCCCCCCCCTTCCCAAACTTGTATTCATTATATAAATAAACATGTTTAATTTTGTCTGGTTTACTGTTCCAAATAAAGTGAATTCATTTGAAAAACAAGTTGTCTGGATTAGGCATTGACAAAGGTAAACAAGTAAACTGTGATATGACTAAATAGTTATTTAATGTAATTTTATAATAAATAGACAGGTATTAATATCTCCATGGCTGCAATATTTGTCTTTACGGATAGTTTAAAACATCTAAAGTGGCTGTGATAGAAGATAACTTCGGATGGATCAACAACATTGTAGTTACTCCACAATACTAACCTACACTGAGTGTACAAAACATTAAGAACACCTTCCTAATATTGAGTTGCACCCTTTTGCCCTCAGAACAGTGTCAATTCATTGGGGCATGGACTGTACAAGCTGTTGAAAGCGTTCCACTGGGATGCTGGCCCATGTTGACAATGCTTTCCATAGTTGTGTCAAGTTGGCTGGGTGGTGGACCTTGAAACACACGGGAAACTGTTGAACATGAAAAACCCAGCAACGTTGCAGTTCTTGACACACTCAAACCGGTGCACCTGGCACCTACTACAATACCCAGATCGAAGGCACTTAGCTTTTGTGTCGCCAATTCACCTTATGAATGGCACACACACAATCCATGTCTCAATTGTCTAAAGGCTTGAAAATCTTTCTTTAACCTGTCTCCTCCCATTCATCTACACTGATTGAAGTGGATTTAACAAGTGACATCAATAAGGGATCATAGCTTTCACCTGGATTCACGTGGTCAGTCTGTGTTCCTAATATTTTGTACGCTCAGAGAGACATCAGGGACTGTAACATACAGGAATAAAGAACTCTCCAGGAAAAAGAAAAGCGGAGTTGTTTGTTTCATGATCAACTACTCATGGTGTGATTCTGGTAATGTACAGGAACTCAGAGCACAGATTTTCATTGACCCTGTCTAAAACATCTACGTCTTCCACATTGTCATCAATAACCAACAGTACAACCTTAATGGGAACTTGAAAGACTTAACTTCACCAGAGCCTCAAAGGAACCATGCAGGCACTTTGGGACTAGATACATTACATGCACAGTGACCATAGATAGTCTAGCCTTCATTTTACCATACTTGCTTGACACACAACACACACATCACAGGCTGGGAGCAGCTCATGGGCACTTAGGGGTAAAGTGCCTTGCTCAAGGGCACAACAGCAGTAGGTAGTATACAGAGATATTGTTGCTGGTAACCCTCTGTCTGACGACGGATCACTCCCTGCAGATTTCCCAGCTGGCAGCTCGGGGGTTCGAATATTGACCTGCCTTTCTAACCTCGAAGCTACTGCCGCTCTAAATTATTTAGCTCTTTCCTCACTCCCTTGCCTTTGTTCAATCATTTGACCTGGCTAATCAACCCTTCCCTCAATGTATTTAATTTAGAAATGTGGGTTAAACTATCCTTTAAATTTTTCCCATAGCGGTTAAGCCTAGCGGTTCAGAGCATTGGGCCAGTAACTGATAGGTCACTGGTTTGAATCCCTGAGCCAGCAAGGTGGAAAGATCTGCCATTTTTCCCTTGAGCATGGCAGTTAACCCCCAACAACTGCCCCCGGGTTCCGTAGATGTCGATTAAGGCAGCTCCACACACCTCTCTGATTCAGAGGGGTTGGGTTAAATGCGGAAGACACATTTCGGTTTAATGCATTGTTGTGCAACTGATTAGGTGCCCCCTTTCCATTTTACCCTCTCTTTTGCAGCGGAAGAGATGGACCAGGAAACGCTCTTGCCTTTGGACGACTTGACTATAGCCTGAAGTTAAAGAACATAAACGCCTTACAGTGAGTATTCTGTAAACACTTTTTTATATACAAGGGAGGTTTCTCAAATGACTGCCTCACCTGGTTCACCAACTACTTCTCAGATAGAGTTCAGTGTGTCAAATCAGAGGGCCTGCTGTCTGGACGTCTGGCAGTCTCTATGGGTGTGCCACAGGGTTCAATTCTCGGGCCGACTCTTTTCTCTGTATATAGCAATGATGTCGCTCTTGCTGCTGGTGATTCTCTGATCCAGCTCTATGCAGACGACACCATTCTGTATACATCTGGCCCTTCTTTGGACACTGTGTTAACAAACCTCCAAACGAGCTTCAATGCCATATAACACTCTTCTAACCAACACACCCAACTACCTCATCCCCATATTGTTATTTATCTTTTTCCTCTTTTGCACCCCAGTATCTCTATGTGCACATCATCTGCACATCTATCACTCCAGTGTTAATGCTAAATTGTAATTATTTTGCCTCTATGGCCTATTTATTGCCTAACCTCCCTAATCTTCTACATTTGCACACACGGTACATAGATTTTTCTATTGTGTTATTGACTGCACGTTTGTTTATGTGTAACTCTGTTGTTTTTGTTGCTTTGCTTTATCTTGGTTCGCAGTTGTAATTGAGAACTTGTTCTCAACTGGCCTACCTGGCTAAATAATGGGTGAAATTAAAATAATAATTAAAAGAAAAGGTCCTCGGGACACACACCTGAATACATAGGACTGTGGACACACCAAGCTTGAGCCGTAGCAGAGTCTTGCCAGGTACATGTTGAAAGATTTGTTGTGTATTGTTAAAAGGACAAGACAGAATGTGGCCAAGACAGTCAATATGGTCCAAGAGTATCCGCATCTGCTGGATACTCCAGGCATGGTGGGTAAAATCTTTTTCCAAAACATCAGACTAGAATTTGATTCGTTTTGCTGTGATTAACTAGCCTGGCTGACTCGACTCATGTGACTCACAGCGTAGGCAGAGCTGTGACTACACTGGTCTGGAAAGGAGGCCGTTTGTTAATGCAATATTTGCTAAGAAATTGTGCAACGGGGTTTGATTGGTTCTCGCAAAATGTATTTTTTTCTTAGGGTTGATACCTCTGATTGTTTGGATATGAAAATCCAACCATTGTAATAGAAGGGGGTGGCGCTCAGGAGCTGTGTGGCTGTGAGTGTTTGAGTGAAAAAGACAGAGGAGCGCCAACCAGCCCCTTCGTTATCGACGCATTGTGCTAACAACATCAGAGCCTTTCCAGAATCTGAAATCAGTAGGACTTCAAGAGTTAGGTGTTAGCAAGACTCGTGATTAACTGCAATGGAAAAGTAATTGTTTGTCTACAACATAACACAATTTGAAGTCATATGGGGCAGTCTCACAAGAATGAGAAACAACATTGGGTGTGGATATGGTCTGAACATGTGGATCTGATGTCACTAATATTTGTGAATATGTATGTAATGTTAATTTGTCTGTTGATTTGGCAATGTAAGTTTGTTTGTAAAAAAATAAAAAATTGTAAAAGAAAATATTACGAAAAAGTAATTGTCTGCTTTAATACAGATTGCTCAGGATTTCTACATTTGAAACCTGGATTGCTCGGGGAAACTCACTGATTTGTGACATGCGCATTTTGCCACTGGAGATGTTCCCACCAAACAGACTTTTTGCAGATAAAAGGCTGTGCGTGATGTCTTAGTGCACATAAATAACTTTTGTCGTTAAATTCCCATGTACTGAATAAAACAAAAATTGTTAAATGGGTTTAATCACATTTTCAACTCTACTGATGGTTTTGTCACAAACTGCGTTATATAGCAAATGTGCCCATGCTGGTCTTGGCACACACACTCTAGCCAACAGTTTGCAGATACAGTGCGGGTAGGCCATCTACATTATGAGCTTATTATGGATAAGAGCCATGCATCGATCATCATGTCACCAGAATAAGACCCTCAATATTTATTGGAAATAAGCTCATCACAGTTTCCATCCTGTGAAATTCATCATAATTTATTAAATCTGTAGTTTAATAAACTGCAGGCTTTCCCGAGTCGTGGTGGGAGGACCATACAACAAATCATCGCGTGACACCAAGTTTACTTCGATATGATGGATATTATATAAATATTTGCGCCTTCCACTGTCATTTCTCGCATAATTAATTTGAACAACTCAAAAACATTGTCTGTGGGCATTTATAAAGTTGTACCGGCATTTCATGTTTCCATCAGCCCAGTCGTGACTTGTTTTCATGCTTCAGGTAATTCACCCGCATGAAATTATTGGCTGTGAACTTGGTGACCAGACCCTACCCATTTGTTGGCTCTTGGGGACTGCTCACAGGTATTTACAGTCATTAGTGGACCGGCATTGGAGCGAGGTACACTGCTTGGTGCACTGGATGTGTGCTTCAAGTCCTATTATGTGTTTGATATCAACTTTCCCACTGTGCCCCAGCATGGGAATTCTTACAGACCACGAACAGAATTCCCCGCAGTAAGACTGTTGCGAGCATGTCTTTTTTTCCACTGAACAATAGCGGATATGTACTGTATCGGCTCTTGTATGTAGTGCAGGAAGTGACAGGAGAAAGCATAGCCCTCCGGCTGATGTGTTCCTATGAATTAATAGATCAATGGATGGATGAGCCATGAGTGTCTCATTCAATGCTAAGATGCTCTTACAGAACTATTTATTGCTCTGTTAAACCTCTCTGGGATAGGGTCTAGTTTCCTGAATTTCCGCCTGACTGACGTGCCAAAAGTAAACTGCCTGTTACTCAGGCCCAGAAGCTAGGGTATGCATATAGAAAACACTTTGAAGTTACTAGAACTGTTAAAATAATGTCTGTGACTATAACAGAATTGATATGGCAGGCGAAAATCCAACCGGAATTTTATTTTTAGGTCCCAGGCTATTACAATGCAAACCTATTGCTGCTATGTAATTCCGGCAGCCAGATTGCAATTCCTATGGCTGCCACTAGATGTCAACAATCTTTATTCAAGGTTTCAGTCTTGTTTCTTGAAAAACTAACCAGTATTTGGTGAGGAGAGAAAAGGAAGAATATCAGTCTTTCGGCGTGCATGGAAGAGGGCGCACGCTTACTAATTTTCCTTTCCTATTGAACATACTACTTTCCATATGAAATATTATAGTTTATTTACATTTTAGGGTACCTGAGGATTAAATCGAAACTCCGTTTGACTTGTTTGGACGAAGTTTAGCGGTAGCTTTTTGGATTCCTTTGTCTGCATGTTGAACAAGTGGATTACTGAAATCGATGGCGCCAACTAAACTGACTTTTTGGGATATAAAGAAGGATTTAATCTAACAAAACGACCATTCATGTTGTAGCTGGGACCCTTGGGATTGCAAACAGAGGACGATCTTCAAAAGTAAGTGATTTTTTTATCGCTATTTGTGATTTTGTGACGCCTGTGCTGGTTGTCTGAGGGCGCTGTCCTCAGACAATGGCATGGTATGCTTTCGCTGTGAAGCCTATTGTAAATCGGACAACGCAGTTCGATTAACAAGATTTTAAGCATTTGAATGATATAAGACACTTGTATGTTCATGAATGTTTAATATTACGATTATTTATTTGAATTGCGTGCCCTCCAATTTCACCGGATGTTGTCGACTTTGGTCCTGCTAGCGGGACACCTACCCTTAAGAAGATTTGTATTTACTTTTATTTTTTGAATGTATTTTGTGCCTGCTTTTTGCCTACAGTATGGTATGTGGCTTGTTTGCCATTAGTTCAACTACTGAAGCACATTCTGGTACGCTTTCATTCTATAACAAGTTATTTTAAATACAAATGTTACTATTTGGGGATTGTGAAAAGTGCTTTACGAATGAAATACAGTTAACTAATGAGTCATTAGTCCATGTCCTTAGAGTGACCTTAAAATGTAATATTTTACACTTCTTCTGTGTAACAACGTTTTAACTCGACCCAAATGTAGACAATTATTGTATAGCAAAACAGCATGGTGTGTGTGTGTGTGCGGTCACCTAAGATAGCCGAGGTGTGTCAGTGAATGTGAATATCTATTGATTAGATTTGGCACTGTCTGATCGACAGATTTGTTAATACCCCTTAAGACAGTGTCACACACACACGCTTTGTTTTTCTCAGATTGCAATCTGTGTGTGCACATCAAGCTCAGCTGAGGCTTAAGTCTGATGTTTGGACTGTTTGGATCATTAAATAATATAAATACATTCCAATAATCAATCCACTCTTATGAAATATTATATTGTGAAATAATACATATTTAGACAATAGGGCTTTGTTTCAATGTGCTATTTTTTTTAAATACTGTATATATTCTTGTACATTCTCTTACGTTGATGTATGTTCTGAAATGCAGGCAATATAAATGTATTATTTGAAATTCAACATTGTATCTTGGTTGTGTGTCAGAATGGGAGGTGGTGGGATGGTAGAGAAGGAAAAAATATGCAAGCAAAATCGAAATTAGGAGGACACTGAAAATAACCCAAGGAATACATAAACAATTACCCAGCTGCTGGGTCAATCCCCCAACCCAATGGGTTGGGCTTATGTCACAACTGAACACACTGGGTTGTTTTAACCAAGCAACATAGCCTAATTTACCCAGCCGTTGTAATTTTTCTCCGTGATGCCAATGAGTATTCATATAATTTTACTCAAAATATATGATACGAGTGGTGAAAACAAACACTCGAAACACGGATCAAAAAATACAACAAACAATCACGCACAAAAACATGGGGGAAACAGAGGGTTAAATAAGGAACATGTAATCATGGGGATGTAAACCAGGTGTATGAAAAAAGAAGACAAAACCAACGTAAAATTAATAATGGATTGGTGGCGGCTAGAAGACCGGTGACGTCAACCGCCGAACAAGGAGAGGGACCAACTTTGGCTGAAGTCGTGACCGTACACCCCCCTTGACACGCGGCTCCAGCAGCGCGCCGACACTGGCCTCAGGGACGACCCGGAGGACGAGGCGCAGGGCGTTCCGGGGGGAGACTGTGAAACTCCCGCAGCAACGAAGGGTCTAGGATATCTCCCACCGGCACCCAACATCTCTCCTCCGGACCGTACCCCTCCCACTCCACGAGGTACTGGAGGACCCCCGCCCGACGCCTTGAGTCCATGATGGCTTGAACATTATACGCCGGGGCCCCCTCAATGTCCAGAGGAGGCGGAGGAATCTCCTGCACCTCAGACTCCGGGAGTGGACCAGCCACCACCGGCCTGAGGAGAGACACATGGAACGAGGGGTTAATACGGTAATCTGGGGGAAGCTGTAACTTATAACATACCTTGTTCAATCTCCTCAGGACTTTAAAGGGCCCCACATACCGCGGACCCAGCTTCCGGCAGGGCAGGTGGAGGGGCAGGTTTCGGATCGAGAGCCAGACCCTGTCCCCCGATGCGAACACCGGGGCCTCACTGCGGTGGCGGTCGACACTCGCCTTCTGCCGCCTCACGGCTCGTTGCAGGTGCACATGGGCGGCATCCCAGGTCTCCTCCGAGTGCCTAAACCATTCATCCACCGCAGGAGCCTCGATCTGGCTCTGATGCCACGGTGCCAGAACTGGCTGGTACCCCAGTATGCACTGGAAGGGGGAGAGGTTAGTGGAGGAGTGGCGGAGTGAGTTTTGGGTCATCTCTGCCCAGTGGATGAAAACCGCCCACTCCGCCGGCCGGTCCTGGCAATAGGACCGCAGAAACCTACCCACATCCTGGTTGACTCTCTCCACCTGCCCGTTACTCTCGGGGTGAAAACCTGTGTTAAGGCTGACCGAGACCCCCAGACGTTCCATGAACGCACTCCAAACCCTGGACGTGAACTGGGGACCCCGATCAGAAACTATATCCTCAGGTACCCCGTAATGCCGGAAGACATGGGTGAACAGGGCCTCCACAGTCTGTAGGGCCGTAGGGAGACCGGGCAAAGGAAGGAGGCGGCAGGACTTAGAAAACCGATCCACAACGACCAGGATCGTGGTGTTTCCCTGTGACGGCGGAAGATCCGTCAAGAAGTCCACCGACAGGTGTGACCACAGCCACTGTGGAACGGGTAGGGGTTGTAACTTCCCTCTGGGCAGGTGCCTAGGCGCCTTGCACTGGGCACACACCGAGCAGGAGGAAACATAAACCCTCACGTCCTTAGCTAAGGTGGACCACCAGTACTTCCCACTAAGACAGCGCACTGTCCGACCGATGCCAGGATGACCAGAGGAGGGTGACGTGTGGGCCCAATAGATCATGTCGCGGACAGCAGACGGAACGTACATACGCCCAACTGGACACTGAGGTGGAGTGGGCTCTGTACGCAACGCTCGCTCAATGTCCGTGTCCAGCTCCCACACCACCGGTACCACCAGGCAAGAGGCCGGAAGTATGGGAGTGGGATCCATGGACCGCTCCTCTGTGTCAAACATCCGGGACAGTGCATCTGCCTTAGTGTTTTGGGAACCTGGTCGGTAGGATAGGGTGAAAACAAAACGGGTGAAAAACATGGCCCACCTTGCCTGGCGAGGGTTCAGTCTCCTCGTCGCCCGGATGTACTCCAGATTGCGGTGGTCATTCCAGATGAGAAAAGGGTGTTTAGCCCCCTCAAGCCAATGTCTCCACACCTTCAGAGCCCTGACGACAGCCAACAGCTCACAGTCCCCCACATCATAGTTATGCTCCGCCGAGCTGAGCTTCTTCGAAAAGAAGGCACAGGGGCGGAGTTTAGGTGGCGCACCCGAGCGCTGAGACAGCACAGCTCCTATCCCAGCCTTGGATGCGTCCACCTCCACTATAAATGCCAAAGAGGGATCCGGATGAGCCAGCACGAGAGCCGAGGTAAACAGAGCCTTCAGGTGACCAAAAGCCCTGTCCGCCTCAGCTGACCACTGCAGTCGCACCGGTCCCCCCTTCAGCAGTGAGGTAATGGGAGCCGCTACCTGACCAAAGCCCCGGATAAACCTCCGGTAGTAGTTGGCAAACCCTAAGAACCGCTGTATTTCCTTTACCGTGGTGGGAGTCGGCCAATTACACACGGCTGAAATGCGGTCACTCTCCATCTCCACCTTTGATGTGGAAATGCGGTACCCTAGGAAGGAGACAGACTGTTGGAAGAACAGAAATTTCTCAGCCTTGACGTACAGGTCATGCTCCAACAGTCGACCAAGCACCTTGCGCACCAGAGACACATGCTCGGCGTGTGTAGCGGAGTAAATCAGAATGTCATCGATATACACCACTACACCCTGCCCGAGCAAGTCCCGGAAAATCTTGTCTACAAATGCCTGTAAAACTGATGGAGCATTCATCAACCCGTACGGCATGACGAGGTACTCATAGTGCCCTGAGGTTGTATTAAATGCCGTCTTCCACTCGTCCCCCTCCCGGATACGCACCAGATTGTAAGCGCTCCTGAGATCCAATTTTGTGAAGATGCGCGGCCCGTGCATTGACTCGATCGCACTGGCTCTGAGAGGCAGCGGGTAGCTGTACCTCACAGTGATCTAATTGATACCTCGATAGTCAATACACGGGCGCAGACCTCCATCCTTCTTCTTCACAAAAAAGAAACTTTAGGAGGCAGGTGAAGTGGAGGGCCGAATGTATCCCTGCCCCAGAGATTCGGAGACATATGTTTCCATAGCCGTCGTCTCCTCCTGTGACAGAGGATACACGTGACTCCTGGGAAATGCTGCGTCCACCAGGAGATTTATTGCACAATCCCCCTGTCGATGGGGTGGTAATTGAGTCACCTTCTTTTTACAGAAAGCGAGAGCCAAATCGGCATATTCAGAGGGGATGTGCACGGTGGAGACCTGATCTGGACTCTCCACCATAGTCGCACCTACACACCTCCCCGAGCACTCTCGTGACCATCCCTTGAGAGCCCTCTGTTGCCACGAAATAATGGGGTTATGATAGGCCAACCAGGGTAGGTCCAACACCACTTGAAACGCAGGAGAATCAATGAGGTAGAGACTGATTCTCTCCTGCGTAACCATTCTTAGTGGAGAAGTAGCCTCCCTAATCAGCCCTGACCCTAATGGTCGACTATCTAAGGCATGCACAGGGAAGGGCATATCAACAGGAGCAATGGGGATCCCTAAACTATGGGCAAATGAATGGTCAATAAAGTTCCTAGCTGCGCCTGAATTGACTAGCGCCTTATGCTGGGAATGTGAGGAAAATTCAGGAAATTCTATAAAAAAAAACATGTGAGCAACAGGGAGCTCTGGGTGAGTCTGGTGCCTACTCACCTGGGGTGACACGATAGTGCCCTGCCTGCTGCCTCGACTCCCTGAGGAACCCCCCCAGCACTGACCAGCAGTGTGCCCTCTGCGGCCACAGAGGGTGCAGGGAATGGCCCCTCCTCCGGCCCCCCTAAGCGCAGAACCTCCCAGCTCCATAGGCGTCGGAGCAGAGGTGCTGGGGGATGGAAATGACAGGCCCCGATCCGGACGTCCACGGGTGGCCCGCAGGTTATCCAGCCGGATGGACAGGTCCACCAGCTGGTCGAAGGAATGGTCGATCAGGGCCCTGTCATTCCATCCCGCGCCGGTGGCCAGGGTTCGGAACTCGAGCGCAAAGTCCTGTGCGCTCCTCGTCCCCTGTCTGAGGTGGAACAAGCGTTCACCCGCCGCTCTACCCTCAGGTGGATGGTCGAACACTGCCCGGAAAAAGCGGGTGAACTCCTCTCCCCATACGGCGTTGGCCCACTCTAGGGCTTTCCCGGATAGACAGGCGACGAGGGCAGACACGCTCTCGCGTCCCGAGGGTGCCGGGTGAACGGTCGCCAGGTAGAGCTCCAGCTGGAGTAGGAACCCCTGGCACCCATCAGCCGTCCCATCATACTCCCTCGGGAGGGCGAGCCAAATCCCACTGGGACCAGGTGAAGGAGGGGTGGACAGCTGTTTGGGTTGTGGAGTGGGAGGTTGTGATGATGGTAGAGGCGCTGTAAAACCTCCTCTCTCCCATCGCTCCATATTTTGCAGCACGCGATCCATGGCTGTGCCGAGACTCTGCAACATTGTCGCATGCTGCTGAAGGCGCACCTCGACTGACAGAGGAGAGCTGGGTGCTCCTGCTGACTCCATTGGTGGTGCGTGATTCTGTAATGTTTCTCCGTGATGCCGGTAAGGCAGAGTCAGGCGCAGGACAACAAAAATGAGTATTCATATAATTTTACTCAAAATATAGGATACGAGTGGTGAAAACAAACACTCGAAACACGGATAAAAAAATACAACAAACAATCACGCACAAAAACATTGGGGAAACAGAGGGTTAAATAAGGAACATGTAGTCATGGGAATGTAAACCAGGTGTGTGAAAAAAGAAGACAAAACCAACGTAAAATTAATAATGGATCGGTGGCGGCTAGAAGACCGGTGACGTCGACCGCCGAATGCTGCCTGAACAAGGAGAGGGACCAATTTCAGCTGAAGTCGTGACAGCCGTTGGGTCAAGCAGTCAACCCAAGGCGCTGGGTTAGAAGTACAACCCAAACTCGCTGGGTTGTCAATTATGAATTGGGTTATTTTTAACCCAGCATTTGTTTTAGTAACAATAACACATTTTGGCATAACTCATATTAGGCACAACTCAAATTCTACCTTTTTAAGATGCCAAAATAGATTGTCATAATTTTGTTTTCTGATTGTTTCACTGCATGCATTCAACAAGTTTTGGACAAAGAACTTCCGCAGGGACACCAGTTCACTCAAAAAGGCAATAGTTCTGAAGTAGGTTTGATTTATCTAATTCATTTGGTTAATTATCTTTTAAACTTCCATTGGTTAATCTATTGCTCAGTCATCACTTGGCTCATGTTAATCATTCTGTAGTTGTCCCTTTAAATGTCCTAAGGTCAACATCCCCATAGTTTTCAAATTTCTCATGTACAGTACCAGTCAAAAATTTGGACTCACCTACTCATTCAAGGGTTTTTCTTTATTTTTACTATATTCTATATTGTAGAATAATAGTGAAGACATCACAACTATAAAATAACACATATGGAATCATGTAGTAACCAATAATATATTTTAGATTCTTCAAAGTAGCCACCCTTTGCCTTGACAGCTTTGCACACTCTTGGCAATCTCTCAACCAGCTTCACCTGGAATGCTTCCCACATATGCTGAGCACTTGGGGTGGCAGGTAGCCTAGTAGTTAGAGTGTTGGGCCAGTAAACAAAAGGTTGCTGGAACAAATCCCAGAGCTGACAAGGTAAACATATGTTGTTCTGCCCTTGAACAAGGCAGTTAACCCACTGTTCCCCCGGTAGGCTGTGATTGTAAATAAGAATTTGTTGACTTGACTAGTTAAATAAAGGTAAAAATTTAATGAAAAAAATTATTGGCTGCTTTTCCTTCACTCCAACTCATCCAAAACCATCTCAATTGGGTTGAGGTCGGGTGATTGCACTCCATTGCTCTCCTTCTTGGTCATATAGCCCTTACACAGCCTGGAAGTTTGTTTTGGGTCATTGTCCTGTTGAAAAACAAATGATAGTCCCACTAAGCGCAAACCAGATGGGATGGCATATTGCTGCAGAATACTCTGGTAGCCATGCTGGTTAAGTGTGCCTGAATTCTAAGCAAATCATTGACAGTGTCACCAGCAAAGCACCATCACACCTTCTCCATGCTACACAGTGGGAACCACACATGCAGAGATCATCTGTTCACCTACTCTGCGTCTCACAAAGACACGGTGGTTGGAACCAAAAATCTCAAATTTGGGCTCACCTGTCTAATGTCCATTGCTCGTTTTTCTTGGCCCAAGCAAGTCTCTTCTTATTGGTGTCCTTTATTATTGTCCTTTGGTAGGCCGTCATTGTAAATAAGAATGTGTTCCTAACTGACTTGCCTAGTTAAATAAAGGTCAAATATTTTTTTTTTAAGTAGGGTACCTAGTCAGTTGTACAACTGAATGCCTTCAACTGAAGTGTGTCTTCTGCATTTAACCCAACCCCTCTGAATCAGAGGTGCAGGGGGCTGTCTTAAGCAACATCCACATTTTTCAGCACCCGGGGAACAGTGGGTTAACTGCCTTGTTCAGAACGACAGATTTTTACCTTGTCAGCTCAGGTATTCGAACTTGCAACCTTCCGGTTACAAGTCCAACGCTCTAACCACTAGGATACCTGCCGCCCTGTAGTGGTTTCTTTGCAGCAATTCAACCATCAAGACCTGATTCATGCAGTCTCCTCTGAACAGTTGATGTTGAGATGTGTCTGTTATTTGGGCTGCAATCTGAGATGCAGTTAATTTCCGATTTCTGAGGCTGGTAACTGTAATGAACTTATCCTCTGCAGCAGAGAACTCTGGGGCTTCCTTTCCTGTGGCAGTCCTCATGAGAGCCAGTTTCATCATGAAATCTTCCGTAATGACTGACCGTCATGTCTTAAAGTGATGACGGACTGTCGTTTCTCTTTGCTTATTTGAGCTGTTCTTGCCATAATATGGACTTGGTATTTTACCAAATAGGGCTATCTTCTGTATACCACCCCTTCCACAAATTATCTTTTAACAAGGCACATCTGATAATTGAAATGCATTCCCGGTGACTACCTCATGAAGCTGGTTGAGAGAATGCCAATAGTGTGCAAAGCTGTCATCAAGGCGAAGGGTGGCTACTTTGAAGAATCTAAAATCTCAAATATATTTAGATTTGTAAAAAAAAAATGGGTTACTACATGATTCTATGTGTTATTTCATAGTTTTGATGTCTTCACTATTATTCTACAATAAAAAACCTTGAATGAGTAGGTGTGTCCAAACTTTTGACTGGTACTGTAAATGTTGTAGCTACTGTACATAAATATTTAGCTATTTATTTGGGAAATATCCAGTCTTTACTATTATCTTCATTACCATGCTGATTTCAAGTTGTATTGGATTTATTTTTAGAAATGTTTAGACATTTTTTGACATTTAATACATGTTGTTTAGTATATTTACTACATTCAGTATGTTATGTTTTTTTCTCTGTGAAGTAAGTTGATTTAAATTTGTGATTTGGTTTATGTAGATACATTTTAATGTTTAACACACAGTAACCAAAAAACGGATCTAATTTGCATATTCAAACTGACTTTGCAGCAAACAGAATGTTCGCCATAAGTGTCCCGGTGTTTGCTAGAAATTCACAAGTTGCCGCAAATTTACCGCAACAGTTTGCCACAAAACTGATTTGCATGTGAAAATATGAGGTTGCTGCAAATTTGTGGTAAATTGGCCAACGGTTTGCCACAGCTGTTTGCCAGAAGCGTGTTTTTTTTGTAAGGGAGCTCGGAGCTGTCACATGCAATTAAGTAACATAGCATAGTTGTTGGCCAGAGATCTTTTGGGACTTGAATGTCAAGAGACGAGGTAAGACTTGACAATGACCACTGAGGGAATATTAGGAATTTGAGGTAAGATCCTGGAATTTCTTCTGAATGCTCAAAAATGTGTGTCTGGTGTGTTGTTCTAGTGAACATACACACTGCATTGGTTGCACAGCCTACTGTTTCTTAGAAAGGCAATTTGTTTTCCCAGCTTCGGTTTGTTGTGTGTTGGCTGGTCTTGAATTGATCTTGGTCGAGGAAATGTAAATCGCTGGCAGTGTTTGTGTTGTCGTACCGTAGCTACCCCAAGCTACACTACATGAGTACGTGGACACCCCTTCAACTTAGTTATGCTTGTAAAATCTTAACACCCCACCACCGACCCCTTCCCTCATCTACCAAAGCTGTCACCCCTGCTTTGTACGACAGTCCCTTAGCTGTGGAGTCAGCAAGCTAATCTAATCAAGCATGTGCAGTACCAAGAGCCTTCAGAGATATTTCATATTTTTTATGTAATGTTATCAGTGGTGAACTCCATTCTCCCATTCTGTTTCCAGGCCAACAGTTGCCAATCTTTACTTTTGGGTGCCTAGAGGGCTGCTTCTTTTTTTTTAAATACACTATGTATACAGAAGTATGTGGACACCCCTTCAAATAAGTGGATTTGGCTATTTCAGCCACATCCGTTGCTGTAAGGTCTATAAAATCAAGCACACAGCCATGCGATCTCCATAGACAACCATTGGCAGTAGAATGGCCTTACTGAAGAGCGCAGTGACATTCAACGTGGCACCGTCAGAGGATACCATCTTTCCAACAATTCAGTTCGTCAAATTTCGTCCTTGCTAGAGCTGCCCTGGTTAACTGTAAGTGTTGTTATTGTGAAGTGGAAACGTCTAGGGCCAACAATGGCTCAGCCGCAAAGTGGTAGGCCACACAAGCTCACTGAATGGGACTCCCGAGTGCTGAAGCGCGTAGCACATACAAATTGTCTGGCATCAGTTGCAATACACTACCGAGTTTCAAATTTACCCTGGAAGCAACGTCAGCACAATAACTGTTTGTAGGAGAGCTTCATGAAATGGGTTTCCATGGCCAAGCAGCTGCACACAAGCCTAAGATCACCATGCGCAATGCCAGTGAACGGAAATATTAACACTACAGCATACAATGACATTTTAGAAGATTTTGTGCCTTCAAATGTGTTGCAATAGTTTGGGGATGGCCCTTCCCTGTTTCAGCGTGACAATGACCCCTGTACACAAAGCGAGGTTCATACAGAAATGGTTTGTCGAGATTGTGTGGAAGAACTTGACTGGCCTGCACAGAGCCCTGACCTCAACCCCATCGAACACCTTTGGGATGAATTGGAACCCCTTCCCAGAAGAGTGGAGGCTGTTATAGCAGCAAAGGGGGGACTAACTCCATAGTAATGCCCATGATTTTTTAATGAGATGTTCGATGAGCAGGTGACCACATACTTTTGGCTATGTGTTGTGGTTCGACGATGGAGTGGCTAGTTAGCTAGTGTGAATTGAGTAATGCAGAGTTACTAGCCTGGCAGTTTCACAAAGTTTTGTGTTGGCTTTGAATTTATCAAGCTAGCTTGGGAGGACTGGGAAGAGGGTCTGGCCGGTAAACATATAGATCTATCTTTTTTTGTGGAAGAATGTGGAATATATCGTCAACATTAAGTACATGAATGTCCACACCACTGTTTGGGTGTCAGTGCTAGCTAGCTAACCGGAATTAATAAGACGTGTGCTAGCTATCTAGATGTGTGAAGTAGGTCAGCTGATTCCTGGCTCTAAGGTAGCTAGCTAGTGGTCAAAGTAAATCAGCTAGGAACCGGGACGATGTCTCAAACTGTGAGAGTCTCCAGTTATGTTACCGTTTTGATGCTATGACGTCTCCTCTTTCAACACGTGAGGGTCACGCACTTTTCACCAGAAAATGTCCAGGTATGTTAATGCACAATAACTCAGGAGTGTACGATCCCAGAAATCCTTGTTGATGCGTAATCGGGAGTGTACGATGTCTGGGAATTACTATTGTTATTGTAATGTTATCTAATACAAAATACTAAACCGTAGATGTTTACTAAACAATATTAACTATACATATTGTATTTGTCTTCAATGTTTTGTGTGTTCATGTACGGTGTTTGTGTAAGAAGCTGTACTGTTTTACTTTTATTAACAGTAGGCGTCCCGTCAACGGGACAGTTGTAAATCATGCAGCGCCTTGTGTCACGATCGCAGATTATAGAGAAACAACAAATGTCGGTACATATAAGTGTCTATATCGGCTGAAAGCTTAAATTATTGTTAATATAACTGCACTGTCCAATTTACAGTAGCTATTACTGCGAAAAAATGCCATGCTATTGTTTGAGGAGAGCTCCTAACAACAAAACACTTTTTTCACCGCGATAGATTTGATAAATTCACCTCTGAAGGTGAAATGTGTACTTACATTCTGAAATCTTGCTCTGATTTATCATCCAAAAGGTCCCAGAGATAACATGAAGTGTCGTTTTGTTAGATAAAATCCTTTTTCATATCCTAAAAAGGTCCATATAGCATGCACGATCGATTTTGTATTTCCACTCGTTCAATTTGCAAAGAAAGGAATCTGTGAAAATCTAACCTTAAACGTTGTTTCAACCAGTCAAATCATGTTCGTATGTATTCCTCAGAGATCCTAGAACGTAACCAGACTTCACTATATCATTAGGGGTGTAGTATATCCTATAGGAAACCAAATTTGATCAGAGAGCGACGCCTTCATGGCACGCCGATGACACGGGGGGTCTTCACTTGAACAACTCGAACTTCAAATAAGCACTAATCGGGGTCAAACAAAGCTAGCTAGATAGCCAATGAGCTGGGCTTTACGGGAGTATCTGGAAACCCTGTATCTGTCATAAAATGTAGCTACTAACCTTGTGTGACAGCATGCCTTTTTCTTTTGGACAAAAATTATAAGAATATTGTCACGTCCAGGTCTGAGTTACAGGCTGGCGTGTTTAGTTTCGTTTTTGGTTTAGGAGGGTTTTGAGTTCTAGGTTGTTCATTTCTATGTTGGGGTAATGGTTCCCAATTAGAGGCAGCTGAGTGTCGTTACCTCTAATTGGGAACCATATATATGTTTGTGTTTTTCACTTGGGTTTTGGTGGGTCATTGTTTAAACTTTAGTATGTTCAGTGGTGTGAGCCTGTTTTAGCTACACCGATGTTACGATCTCTGTTTGTTTATTGTTTTTCCCAGTTACGTTACGTGTGTAAATAAATATGTATACTGGAAGCATCGCTGCGTCTTGGTCCGTCACTCTTGAAGATCGTGAGAAATATTCAGAGTTATGAAGTTATGAAAACTGGTTGTTTTGCAAATGTTGAACTTATAATATGGCTAATAATACTGTAAAAGCTACATCAAAGTCCAAGTATACAGATTTGACGATATTCTTGCATAAAAATTTAATATGAATGCAAATGTCTTCACGATTTGCCCAAATGTACCTGGGTGAGGACCAAGCAGCGAGAGTACAAGGAGTCCTGGACATGGGAAGAGATATTGGCTGGAAAGGGACCCTGGAAAAAGACTGCGGGGCATCGTCGCCCCAGGGAGGAGATGGAAGCAGCGAGGGCAGAGCGGAGCATGGATAAGGAGAGATATGCTGGGACACGCCGGGCGAGGAAGCCCGAGAGGCAGCCCCCCCAATTTTTTTGGGGGGGGCACACGGGGAGGTTGGCCGTTTCAGGGTGGACTCCTGAGCTAACTCCTCGTGCTCTTTGGAGGGAGCGTCGCACTGGTAAGACGCCGTGATATGGTGTGATGCGCACGGTGTCTCCAGTGCGCGTTCATAGGCCGGTGCGCGAAATTCCAGCTCCCCTCATCTGTCGTGCTAGGTTGAGTGTGCAGCCTGGAAGAGTGGTGCCGGCTCAGCGCTCCTGGTCTCCGGTGCGCCTCTTCGGACCAGGATATTCTGCACCGGTTCTGCGTGCAGTGTCTCCGGTGCGTGTCCACAGCCCGGTGCGCGACATTCCAGCTCCCATCATCTGTGAGGCGAGGGTGAGTGAACAGCCGGGTAGAAGGGTGCCGGCTCCGCGCACCAGGCCCCCTGTGCGCATAGAGAGCCCAGCACGTCCTGTCCCTGCTCCGCGCACCAGGCC
>QNTS01000052.1:901009-934509 GCA_003317085.1 Hucho hucho | reverse complement strand
TTCCTGCTCCCCGCACCAGAGTCCCAGTGCGCATCGTGAGTCCAGTACAGCATGTTCCTGCTGATCGTACCAGGCTTTTAGGGTGTAGTACCAGCCTGGTACGAACTGTTCCGGCTTCTAGCCGCGGGCCTCCGGTGCGACTTCTCGGGCCAGCACGGCCGGCACCGGAGCTGCCACCTAGATCAAAGAGACCGACCCGAGGACCCCCCCATGGACTTTTGGCGGGGTCGGAGTCCGCGCCTTTGGGGGGGGTAATGTCACGTCCAGTTCTGAGTTACAGGCTGGCGTGTTTTGTTTTGTTTTTGGTTTAGGAGGGTTTTGAGTTCTAGGTTGTTCATTTCTATGTTGGGGTAATGGTTCCCAATTAGAGGCAGCTGAGTGTCGTTACCTCTAATTGGGAACCATATATATGTTTGTGTTTTTCACTTGGGTTTTGGTGGGTCATTGTTTAAACTTTAGTATGTTCAGTGGTGTGAGCCTGTTTTAGCTACACCGATGTTACGATCTCTGTTTGTTTATTGTTTTTCCCAGTTACGTTACGTGTGTAAATAAATATGTATACTGGAAGCATCGCTGCGTCTTGGTCCGTCACTCTTGAAGATCGTGACAAATATTCAGAGTTATGAAGTTATGAAAACTGGTTGTTTTGCAAATGTTGAACTTATAATATGGCTAATAATACTGGAAAAGCTACATCAAAGTCCAAGTATACAGATTTGACGATATTCTTGCATAAAAATTTAATATGAATGCAAATGTCTTCACGATTTGCCCAAATGTACCTGGGTGACTTCACACTAAGTGTCATGTAGTTATCCGTTATCCTTTGCACATACACTGCTGCCATATTGTGGACACCATCGGAATTACAACCAGAGTGATGGGTAGAACTGGGACCTTTCTCTTGCATTTCAAAGATGGTGGTTTTTCTTTGTATTTTCTTCTACCAGATCTATTGTGTTATATTCTCCTACATTCAATTCACATTTCCACAAACTTCAAAGTGTTTCTTTTCAAATGGTACCAAGAATATGCATATCCTTGCTTCAGGGCCTGAGCTACAGGCAGTAAGATTTGGTATGTCAAATACTAAACCGTAGATGTTTACTAAACAATATGAACTATACATATTGTATTTGTCTTTAGCGTTTTGTGTGTTGATGTATGGTGTTTGTGTAAGAAGCTGTACTGTTTTACTTTTATTAACACTTGAAATGAAAAACATATATACTATAAAGAACCATTGCATCATCAACAACATTCTGTTTATGGTTTATGCTCTGCAGTAGGTACACTCTGTAAAATACATTATTCAAGACAATACAATACATATTTCAGAAGGCCTTCTTTTGAGGGCCTAGTTTTACCCTAATACAGTGGCCTCAAACTCTTGGTTTGGTAACATTATGTTGGCAGGCAAAGTGATGTGTAATTGCTATTACAGTAGAATCCAGCCAGAGTGGGGATATCCAACATTTGGAATGTTTATGCACCCGCAACCTGCAATCAGAATCCCAGGAGGTTGGTGGCACCTTTATAGGAGAGGACGGGCTCGTGGTAATGGCTGGAGTGGAATTAGTTGAATTGTATCAAATACATGAAACACTCTTTTGCCAAGATAATCCATCCACCTTAAAGGAGTGGCATATCAAGAAGCTGATTAAACAGCACGATCATTACACAGGTGCACTTTGTGCTGGGACAATAAAAGGCCACTCTAAAATGTGCAGTTTTGTCACACAACGCAATGCCACAAGTTTTGAGGGAGCATGCAGTTGGCATGCTGACTGCAGGAATGTCCACGAGAGCTGTTGCCAGCGAATTTAATGTTCATTTGTCTACCATAAGCCACCTCCAACGTCAATTTACAGTATTTGGCAGTATGTCCAACTGGCCTCACAACCGCAGACCACGTGTAAACACACAAGCCCAGGACCTCCACATCTGGCTTCTTCACATGTGGGATCGTCTGAAACCTGCCACCAGACAGCTGATGAAACTGTAGGTTTGCACGACCGAAGAATTTCTCTACCTCTCAGGGAAGCTCATCTGCGTGCTCGTGTTCCTCAACAGGGTCTTGGCCTGGTCGCAGTTCAGCGTCGTAACCAACTTCAATGTGCAAATTCTCACCTTCGATGGCCACTGGCATGCTGGAGAAGTGTGCTCTTCACGGATGAATCTCAGTTTCAACTGTACTGGGCAGATGGCAGACAGTGTGTATGGCGTCGTATGGGTTGGCAGTTTGCTGATGTCAACATTGTAAACAGATTGCCCAATGTTAGTGGTGGGGTTATAGTATGGGCAGGCATAAGCTACGACCACAACGAACACAATTTCATTTTATCAATGGCAGTTTTAATGCACAGAGATACAGTGACAAGATCCTGAGACCCATTGCGAGGCAACATTTTTTAAGCCTATTGTCGTGCCATTCATCCTCTACCATCACCTCATATTTCAGAATGATAATGCACAGCCCCATGTCGCAAAGATCTGTACACAATTACAGGAAGCTGAAAATGTACCCAGTTCTTCCATGGCTGTCACGTCCTGGCCATAGAGAGCCCTCTGGGTTCTCTATGGTGTTTTAGGTCAAGACGTGACTAAGGGGGGTTTCTAGTTGTTTTGGTTCTATGTTGGTTTTGTGTATGGTTCCCAATTAGAGGCAGCTGTTATTCGTTACCTCTAATTGGGGATCATACTTAGTGTGTTCCTTTCCCACCTGTGTTTGTTGGATATTGTTTTGTGCTAGTGCCGTTGAGTGCTACTTATTATCAGATCAGTTATTTCTTTGTTGTTTTTGTAAGTTTCACATTTATTAAATATGTGGAACTCTACGCACGCTGCGCCTTGGTCCATTTATTATAACGACGATCGTGACAGAGGCCTGCGTACTCACCAGACAAGTCACCCATTGAGCATGTTTGGGATGCTCTGGATTGACATTGACATGCGTGTTCCAGTTCCCGCCAAATATCCAGCAACTTCACACAGCCAATTGAGGAGTTGGACAACATTCCACAATCAACAGCCTGCTTAACTCTATTTATTTTGGGGATTTTTTTATTTAACCTTTGTTTAACTAGGAAAGTCAGTTAAGAAAAAAGTATTATTTACAATGACAGACTACCCCAGCCAAACCCTAACCCGGACAACGCTGGGCCAATTGTGCGCCGCCCTATGGGACTCCCAATCACGGCCGGTTGTGATACAGCCTGGAATCAAACCAGGGTCTGTAGTGACGCTTCTAGCACTGAAATGCAGTGCCTTAGACCGCTGCGTCACTCGGGATCAATTGTATGCGAAAGGGCTGTGTTGCGCTGCATGAGGCAAATGTTGGTCACACCAGATACTGACTGTTTTTCTGATCCACTCCCCTACCTTTTGTGTTTAAGGTGTCTCTGACCAACATATGCATATCTGTATTCCCAGTCATGTGAAATCCATAGATTACGGCCTAATGAATTTATTTCAATTGACAGATTTTCTTATATGAACTGCAACTCAGTAAAGTCTTTAATTGTTTTATGTTGTGTTTATATTGTTTCTGTCCTTGAGCTGTCCTTCTCTATTAATGTTCTATATTATGTCATGTTTTGTGTGGACCCCAGGAAGAGTAGGTGCTGCTTTCGCAACAGCTAATGGAGATCCTAAGAAAATACCAAATAGTCGTTTAAGTTTACACAGAAAGTGTTTTTCCAACCAGAAAATGTATTTAAAAAACACTGTTTGGACTTACGCATCGTTAACAGCGACATTGCATTTTGGCACACAAGAAGTTCATGACGCTGCGTTTGCCTTGCAGCAGCATTGCGTAGCAGAGGCAGTTGCAGTGCGTTCTTTGTGGTGCATACGTTGGATTTATCGAATGCATGCATAAATGGCTTGACAGAAATGGTAGCAGAAGGAGAATGTTGAACTTTTGTTGCATACATATCCAGATGATGCTGCATACCATTTTGCGCAATGACGCTGTCGGTGTGATCGAGGCGTTAGGCGACCAGAAAAAACACTTAGGGGGCCCGCCCAAGGATTTCAATGGCAGAAAAATCCCCGGATTACTATTATTACTGTGAAGTTTTCTAATATAAAATACTAAAGATGAAATGTTCACTTAAACAAACTATGCAGCAACAACTTTCTCTTTAAGCTTCTTTGCTCTGCATTAAGTAGATAGTCTAACCACTGCAAGTGTTATCATTATGACATAGTCTGACTTGTTCTGACTAACATCTCATCCAATCTCAGCTGCAAGACATCGCTTTAATCATCAAACGCTCATCTAACATGCATTTTGTTTTGGGGCAAAGAAAGTGCCTTTGTATGCACTATCTATCTACTGTCTAGGCTACAGTGCCAATGGCCCAAACAGGATGCTTATTGTAAAAATGCTGTTTCTACAAAATAACTTATTTGCTGCTAAATGTAAAAGATCAGCAGTACTAGAAGTGGACTTTCAGAGAGGGGTTTGATGTGCGGTTTTCAGAGCTGTCACTGTGACTTAAACGGTTTGGGACTCACAGACCAGACCTGGGTTCAATTACTATTTGAAAGCGGTATCTGTCTTGACGGAGATTTTCTGGTGCAATGGAACCAATAGAATATTCACAAAAGTGCAAAACCTGTCAATCTAGCACTCCAGGCAGACTAGAGCAAACACTAAACGTATTTGAAATATTTCAAACACTACTTAAACCTAGACCTGTCCTGCAGTCCAGGCCAGAGATCCTTGGCAAGGCATTGGGGATATTTAGATTCTGTCTATGCAGCCGAAGATGAGAGTGATGAAAAATGAGTTTGAGATATTCACCTTTGGAGAATAGTGATAAGTTACAGAAAAAAGTCTACATTTTGATGGATGATAGCATTTCAAAGAAGTATCACTATACACAAATCTTCAGGTGCACACACACAGACAGACACCCACACACACTGTCTGAAAAGCTATGCAAAATGTTTGGCTATTGATATATTCAAATGTCCCCCAAAGATTGTAAAATTGTAAAAGGCAAATATTAACCAGGCAGATTGCTTGTTGGTCTTTCTTAGAAAACACTATTGATGTACATGAAAGTTGAAGGTTTGTCTAATAATGGCAAACAAATGAAGGATTAGCTTATATTTGGGCTAGAGTCCTCCAAACTCTTTTTATTAAGTGGATATAAAAGGTTTAGTGTAAGTGATGGCATTCTCTCTCTGGCTGTGACTATGAGTGAGAACTGAAGCTAACTTGAAGCTCACGCAAAGGAAACATGAGAAAACATACAAGCAGGACTTAAAAAAGTGAAGTGTGTGTGTGTGTGTGTGTGTGTGTGTAGAGATACTGTACATGGCTCATAGAGGTCGGCAAGTCAACCAACACACCGTATCCTGAATAAGCTAATAAGCTAGTTATCAGTCAGAAGGGGCTCCTCTGTTTTTCCTATGCCATGGGTATTGTCTTTGTTCTATATTGGCAGACGAGTGAAGATGTGGAATGGGCTGTGTGATCAATGTGTGATCGTTAAAGCCAACTTCTATTTAACTGTAATTAATAAATAGATTAAATTCAATAATAAAACATAAAGACTTCTCATCCAGCTTTCTGGAATTTTTGATTGTGATTGGCTGAGGAGCTTTTGAGCTGTAACTACTGTTAGGGAACAGGTTAGGTAGTTTAGACGGAACACTACAGCTTACTACCACTTCCACGCTTTATTTCACATAAATGCAGTGATTCATTCAGGTTACAGACCATGTAACTAGGCTGAGGACCCCTAGACATAATGAGTGCAGAAAAATCAGTAGGCTAGTAATGGGTTTCGTAACATATGGAGGCTTGTCCAGTGTAAATGTTAACAGGTGTTAACATTTGTGGTACTAGTCCGGGTGGTTTTGAACTTGTATGGTTCGGTAGTGTGGTTGTGCTCACTTGTTGAGTAAGTTTGTAGCAGGCGTTTGTGTCGAGCTAGCATGCTAGGAGAGGTTTGCAGCAGTGTTCGTGTGAGTTTCTGTAGGGGTTGCGTAACTGGTTGCAGAGAAGTCAGGCGCAGGAGAGCAAAACTGGGTAATAAACTTTAATAAACAACCCAACGGTTCAAACAACACGAGAGTACATGGGCACAAAATAGCCTGTAACGCACCAGTAAATAATGTGCACAAGCACTACGAAGAACAATCCCACACAAAGACATGGGGGGGAACAGAGGGTTAAATACAAAACATGTAATGAGGGAATTGAAACCAGGTGTGGAAAACACAGACAAAACAAATGGAAAATGAAAAGTGGATCAGTGATGGCTAGAAGACTGGTGACGTCCACCACCGAACACCACCCGAACAAGGAGAGGCACCAACTTCGGCGGAAGTCGTGACAGTTTCAGTTTCCTTGCAAGGTAGCTGATGGCATTGGTCAACAGAAATGTTTGGTGTGGCCGTGCCTGCGAAGGTAGACGAATTGTTTGCAGCTGGTAGTCGTTTGTTAGCTACTGTGGTGCTGATGAGGTGTTTTTCAAATGGGCCGGGCCATTTGTTTTTACTGTTTTTGGCAATGGTTTTGGTAGCTTTTGTTAGTGCTGCTTGCAGGATTACATTTCCCAGTTTGGAGAATTTGGTATTTGGTCTTTTATTAAGATCCCCATTAGCTGTTGCAAAAGCAGCAGCTACTCTTCCTGGGGTCCACACAAAACATGAAACACAATACAGAATGCCATAATACAGAACATCATTAGACAAGAACAGCTCAAGGACAGAACTACATACATTTTTAAAAAGGTGCACATAGCCTACATATCAATGCATACACAAACTACATCTACAGTGAGGGGAAAAAGTATTTGATCACCTGCTGATTTTGTACGTTTGCCCACTGACAAAGAAATTATCAGTCTATCATTTTAATGGTAGGTTTATTTGAACAGTGAGAGACAGAATAACAACAAAAAAATCCAGAAAAACACATGTGAAAAATGTTATAAATTGATTTGCATTTTAATGAGGGAAATAAGTATTTGACCCCCTCTCAATCAGAAAGATTTCTGGCTCCCAGGTGTCTTTTATACAGGTAACGAGCTGAGATTAGGAGCACACTCTTAAAGGGAGTGCTCCTAATCTCAGTTTGTTACCTGCATAAAAGACACCTGTCCACAGAAGCAATCAATCAATCAGATTCCAAACTCTCCACCATGGCCAAGACCAAAGAGCTCTCCAAGGATGTCAGGGACAAGATTATAGACCTACACAAGGCTGGAATGGGCTACAAGACCATCGCCAAGCAGCTTGGTGAGAAGGTGACAACAGTTGGTGCGATTATTCGCAAATGGAAGAAACAAAAGAACTGTCAATCTCCCTCGGCCTGGGAATCATCCCAGAACTACACGGGAGGATCTTGTCAATGATCTCAAGGCAGCTGGGACCATATTCACCAAGAAAACAATTGGTAACACACTACGCCGTGAAGGACTGAAATCCTGTAGCGCCCGCAAGGTCCCCCTGCTCAAGAAAGCACATATACATGCCCGTCTGAAGTTTGCCAATGAACATCTGAATGATTCAGAGGACAACTGGGTGAAAGTGTTGTTGTCAGATGAGACCAAAATGGAGCTCTTTGGCATCAACTCAACTCGCCGTGTTTGGAGGAGGAGGAATGCTTCCTATGACCCCAAGAACACCATCCTCACCGTGAGGTGGAAACATTATGCTTTGGGCGTGTTTTTCTGCTAAGGGGACAGGACAACTTCACCGCATTAAAGGGACGATGGACGGGGCCATGTACCGTCAAATCTTGGGTGAGAACCTCCTTCCCTCAGCCAGGGCATTGAAAATGGGTCGTGGATGGGTATTCCAGCATGACAATGACCCAAAACACATGGCCAATGCAACAAAGGAGTGGCTCAAGAAGAAGCACATTAAGGTCCTGGAGTGGCCTAGCCAGTCTCCAGACCTTAATCCCATAGAAAATCTGTGGAGGGAGCTGAAGGTTTGAGTTGCCAAACGTCAGCCTCGAAACCTTAATGACTTGGAGAAGATCTACAAAGAGGAGTGGGACAAAATCCCTCCTGAGATGTGTGCAAATGTGGTGGCCAACTACAAGAAACGTCTGACCTCTGTGATTGCCAACAAGGGTTTTGCCACCAAGTACTAAGTCATGTTTTGCAGAGGGGTCAAATACTTATTTCCCTCATTAAAATGCAAATCAATTTATAACATTTTTCACGTGTTTTTCTGGATTTTTTTTGTTATTCTGTCTCTCACTGTACAAATAAACCTACCATTAAAATTATATACTGATAATTTCTTTGTCAGTGGGCAAATGTACAAAATAAGCAGGGGATCAAATACTTTTTTCCCTCACTGTAGGTCAAATAGGGGTGTTGCTTTATCTTTACTATGGCTAGACCTCTCCCCATCTTTGCAACAGAGTATGGAGGACTCTGTGGCACATGCATTTGTGTTAGCACAAGGCTATGGGCTAACTGTGGCCATGGTTTGTAGCATTTGTGCATTGCGTGCTGGTTTGGTTTTTGCCTGTTTAGAGTGGTTATCTCTGGGGCTTTGAGCATGTGCGTGTATTGGTTGGTTAGCAGTGAGCTAGTGGCTAAATGTGACTTTTGTCAGTCGATTTATTGGTTTTGATTTTAACTAAGGGGGCATTTGAAACAGAAGTGCTTTGTGCTGACGTAGAGGATACTTAGTTTTTTCTCAAGCTAATGAAGGATCAGTTAGGTCAGGTGGCAAAAATGCTGGAGGTTGAAATAGCAAAGTAGTTGAACCAGTTAGATTTTGCAGAGAGGTTATGCTGGTTCTGGTGCGACGTGGCAGGATGATGGCATTGCGCTGTGTGCTGCTGTACTACCTTAGTGTAGCCTTTAGGTCTGTCAATAGCAGGCCTAATAATAAGACAGTAACCCTCCATGTCATATACATTAAAACCAGTAGTTAGTGATAGCACTCCCGATGGCGCATGAAGCCGGAAGTATTTGAATTTGAAGCGCACCATATTGCTGAATGGGGCTGAATCGCACCTAAAAATTGCTAAAGATCATGGTGAAAGTGGCCATAACTAGCATGGTCAATATATCGTCTATGGCATGAGCGCGCAAACCTCCTTGTAGCCTGCCGGCTCATGATTGGTCTGTGTCAGCACGTGGTCCTGTAGTAGTCAGAATGGATCACTATTTAATTAAATATCTAGTATTGTAGCAAACTTTAAAGTATTTCACTGTGGGGATTGAACTTGATCAAAATAAACTGATTTTAGAGCCCAAAACTGTCATCTACATTTTTTTGGACATTCTGGTGATCCAATTTACAGACCAGGTTGCTACGGAGTAGCCGAACAGCAGAGCTTGTGAGTTCACGCTCCAGACCAGAAAACTGGGGGGCTGCTCTAAGTGGTCTTGGGACATAATGCTTCTCAGTCTGTTCTTTTCAAACTTCAGAATAGAGAAACTCTTTCCACATGACACTTGAGTGACAGCCAAAGTGAGAAAGAATATTTAAGTGTGTTTTTTTTAATCCCGTGTATGCTGCTGCACCTGTTCTCCCTGTCCCTGTTGTATTCAAACCTTGACACAGGCACATCATCTTCGGGCTGACTTATTTGGGAACAAGAAGCCTCCTCCTAGCTATCCTTATTGGCAGTGGTGGAAAAAGTACCCAACGTCATACTTGAGTAAAAGTTAATATACCTTAATAG
The DNA here is from genome assembly GCA_003317085.1 of Hucho hucho. Classification (NCBI taxonomy): domain Eukaryota; kingdom Metazoa; phylum Chordata; class Actinopteri; order Salmoniformes; family Salmonidae; genus Hucho; species Hucho hucho. Next base: position 924,833 of record QNTS01000052.1, on the reverse strand, counting down.
AAAATGACTCAAGTAAAAGTCAAAGTCAGCCAGTAAAATACTACTTGAGTAAAAGTCTAAAAGTATTTGGTTTTAAATGTACTTAAGTATCAAACGTAAATGTAATTACAAAAATGTACTCAAGTATCAAAAGTAAAAGTAAAAGTATGAATAATTTCTAATTACTTATATTAAGCAAACCAGTAGGCACAATTTTCGTGTTTTTATTTATTTACGGATAGCCAGGGGCACACTCCAACACTCAGACATAATTTACAAACAAAGCATTTGTGTTTCGTGAGTACGCCAGATCAGAGGCAGTAGGGATAACCAGGGATGTCTTCTTGATAAGTGTGTGAATTGGACCATGCTCTGTCCTGCTAAGCATTCAAAATGTAACGAGTACTTTTGGGTGCCAGGGAAAATGTACGGAGTAAAAAGTACATCATTTTCTTTAGGAATGTAGTGAAGTAAAAGAAAAAGTTGTCAAATATTAATAGTCAAGTAAAGTACAGATACCCCAAAAAACTACTTAAGTAGTACTTTAAAGTATTGGCAGCAGCCAGCTTAGGTCTACGGAGCATGTCTTTTAACTTGGCAGCATCTGCCTTGAGAGACCATTGTCATTTCTCTCAATTTCTCCGCACCACCTTTTCTTTTTCTATCCATTATGGCACCACGAGGCTACTCAGAATAGTTATTCGGAAAACATGTGCAAGACACGGAAGACAGAGCAAATACAAAAAAAAATAAAAATCCCGTTCTGCAGAAATGCCATAAAGAATCTCAAAGCACTTCAAAGTAACACAAAAAAGAATACAACAATTGAGAATACAACATCATTCTTGAGATGGAAGGTCATTAGAGGGTGGGAAAGTTCATGGCTTGAGTGGCCATCGGAGAAAGTTGGTCAAAGGGAGAGAGCAAGCAAAGATTGTCTCTGGAGCAAGTCCAGGGGCAGGCAGACAGCACTGTGTCATCAAGGTGTCTCGTCGTCCTTGCCGTCTGTGTGGTTACTCCATAGTAGGACTCGGATGAAGTTTGAGCTCAGCCACTGCAGTTCATGGACTCCGTAGTAGGTGTAGCTAGCTAGATCGTACTTCACTACTACCAAAATGAAGGACCTACTTGGGTGAAGCTACGGCAGTCACATGATGCCAGAAAGAACACCACATTTCAATAATAATTCAAGATTAGCCATGTACAGTAAGTTAGTCCTCCCTACAATCCTCATCACTGCATACCTCAGCCGTCCTGCTTTTGGGCTTCTCTCCATCCTCAACCTCTGGAAACATGGCTGGCTTTTGAATCAAAACAATTGCCAGCTAGCAATCTAACATTAGCTAGCTAGCCAAACAAACAAATGACTTGCCAACTTCAGTCTTGAAACTCTGTGGTGGATTCTAATTATATTAGCTATATTCATTGTTAATTCTTAAAACAAAACGTTTGCAGGGGATAAATTCCATAAAAATGTATTAATTATGCAAATATTTACAAAATGTACCATGGTAATTTCTTGATGGCCAGTCCCCTCCTTGTTAGCAGTCAGGAGGAAGAATACTTATTGGAAATAGTGAGCCTAGAACCGGAAATGGCACTTTGGAAACAACAGATGAGTGAAGGGCTGCATACAGGGGAGAAAGTTTGTGTTGCCAGTTGGTCAGACAGTCTTGTCACTAAATCAGTTTCCACCAGTGATCGGAGTAATGAGCTAGTTTCCCAAAGTGATCAGCTTTGTGTAACCCCAGTGAAAAGTCAGGTATGTCAGGAGGCGGAGTCTTTCAAGGAGAGTTTTGAGGTACCTCAGTATGTGAAGTTACTCAGGTTCAGAAGAGTGCTGATGACAAACCAGATAGGGAGGAGGATGCTTTGTGTGGGGAATTGGAGAAAACATGAATTTCCAAAATAGACAGTAGTTCCCAGGAACGTAATTATTGTGTGCGTCTAGCTGAAACCTTCTGGGCAGAGATATGTGGTGTAGTGTACCTTCTGTAGATTGAGGATGAGGTTGATTTATCAATTTAGGGGAGACGTTCTTTGTTGAGTGACACTGAGCAACTACGTTCTTTGGTCTGAGAAATTGTTTGGTTCCCCCGAGTGATCTGTTGGATTCAAAGGTTGTCAGTGATTCTTGGATTCCTTTAGCTGACACGTTCTTTGCCAAAGTAGGAGAGGTTGTGGTTACTCAGCAGGACGACAATGAGGTTGTTTGGGTGTCAGGTGTTGATTTAGCTGACATGTTTCTCACTGAGCTATGGGAGGGAGGAGATTCTTTCCAGTCATGTTGTAAGGTTAGTGAGGATTCACTGGTGGATCCCGGTCTGGTTCTGCAGGGTGACATAGCTGTGTCTTGTGATGAGAATCAGAAGCTTGAAGAAGTGAGTTAGGTGGAAAAGCCAGATTCAGCGGTGTTGTCACTTACTGTTGAAGAGCAGTTGACAGTTCTGGCAGCATGTAGGCCTAGTATGTCTCCTGTTAAGGTGGAGGAAAGTGTCATGAGAATTTTGCTATCTCAATTGTTGACATAAACTATCACTCAAGTTTTGAATAATTCCCAGAGGTTGTAAGGCTCTGGTCAATAAAGAATTGAGACAAAACCCCATATCTGCAATTGGTCCAGAATTGTTTATTCATGAGAATACTGCTCATAATACCATGCACATTCGTTTATATATCACACATAGTGTCATAATTGTCCACACACATAGCGTCACATATGTCCCTCCTCGTCTACTCCAAAACATACATTTATTATCTTGTCCTGCAACATGTTTCACAATCTTATTACAAGCCCAACAGTATTTTCCTCTCCCTGGTTGGAGAGACCTTCTTCCTCTTATCAGTTTCACAGTAGTCACGAGTTGTCTGTCTCTGGTTCCTACTTTCTTAAGCACACACATTCAAGCCCTTTATAAAAATACTGTTAGTTATTGTTTATATCATTATCTTAGAAGTATAATTCATTTAGTCATCATTAAACATTTAAATCATATGAAATCATTTATAACAGAAAGTGAGGAAGATACAGCTAGGGCTCAGGGCTGGAGAAAAGAGGGGTTGGGAATGTGGATGGTGTTCCTAGTGAGGTTGCTGAAGTTGTGGTCGAGGTTCACTTGTCCCTGGTGGCGGTTGCTCCAAGTCTCTTATCGCTGGCTACATATCAAATGGAGCTTGTTGCTTGTGACCATGGGCCAAGTGAATGGAGTTGATCTCTCAGTTTAGGGTTTCTCTAGTTAGGTTGTGTAACTGCAGCTATAATGTTTATGGTGCTCATATTCTGTCTCTTCAGTTAAGGAAGTTCGATGGAAAAGAAAGTAAAAGAAAATTCATAGATATGGGTGACTATGTGACATTTTTATTTTATTGTTGGGGGAGGTGTTAGAGAATAGGTAAGGTAGTTTAGACAGCACACTACAGCTCTACCACTTCCACACTCCATTATCCCAGGGGGCAGCGGCAACCTTGTCCAGATGCTGAACCTGGTTTATAAGCACATCAGGTGCTGCCAACTAAGGGGATCTTCAGTCAGTGTACCAGCTGGCAAGCTGTGAGGCTGCTGGTTCGTTTGGTGGCCATGAGGCCTTTCGTTTGTTTTTGAGTATTTACACTGAACAAAAATATAAATGCAACATGCAAAGTGTTGGTCCCTTGTTTCATGAGCTGAAATAGCAGAAAACGTCTCAGAGAAGCTCATTTGTGTGCTCATCGTCCTCAACAGGGTCTTGACCTAACTGCAGTTCGGCTTCGTAACCGACTTCAGTGCTGAAAATGCTGAGCTTCGATGGCCACTTGCATGGTGGAGAAGTGTGCTCTTCACGATTGAATCCCGGTTTCAACTGTACCGGGCAGATGGCAGACAGTATGTATGGCGTCGCATAGGCGAGCGGTTTGCTGATGTCAACGTTGTGAACAGAGTGCCCAATGGTGGTGGTGGAGTTATGGTATGGGCATCATTAAGCTACGGACAACGAACACAATCACATTTTATTGATGGAAATTTGAATGCACAGAGATACCGTGACATGATCCCAAGGCCACCATCACCTCATGTTTCAGCATGATATAGCATGGCCCCATGTCGCAGAGGATCTGTACACAATTCCTGGAAGATGAAAATGTCCCAATTCTTCCATGGCCTGGATACTAGACATGTCACACATTGACTGTGTTTGTATGACAGTGTGTATGAACTGTAACTCAGTAAAATCTTTGTTGCATGTTGCGTTTATATTTTTGTTCAGTATAGTTTGGACATGCCTTTGGCATTTTTCATTTTTTACATATTTATGTTTCGTCCCAATCTAAATAAATAATCATCTGCTTGGACTGGCTGACCAAGAGGTCAAGAGAGACAGAGCTGACCCTGACCAAGGTATGGTTGCTGTATTCCTGGGCACATGTGCATCCAACACAGCCCTCAAATGCTGATTTCTCACATAAATGCACACATTCATTCAGGTTATTGACCACATAACAAGGCCTGACACTACATTGTCATGGTTAGCTGTAATGTTCACACTTGTTTGAATGTTGCTTTGTCTCCAATTGACAATGCAATAGAGAAGGAAATTACAGTAGATTATCAGTACGGTTGTCAAACAGAAACTGAATAATCAGTAATTCCTCAGCAGTATTCCTACAGTACCTGCAAACACTATTGGTGACCTTTTATTGCAATGATTTTATAGTCAGTGGCAGAACTCCAGCCCCCTACAATATTGAATTATCTAGTTTGGCGTCTGCACAGATTGGCTATATTGAATTGAATCGCCACCCTGATGTACTAGCTATTTTCTGAGGGGTAACCTGTGTGAGACATTATTCTGGAGCAGAACACGGACAACATTCTGGAACAGAACATTGATGTTCCATCAGAACATTGGTGTTGGATTGTTGGAACATTTTCAGTTGAACGATTTGAAAGAACAGTCCAAAATGTTAAAGTGAAACATCAAACATCTATTATTTGTAATGATTACTGTGGCATTTTTGCGGCAATAATCAAACAGCAAATTACTTTGCTATTCTGACGACATGTAATAGAAACCCTACATGGCCACATTATTATTTTTAGTGTCAGTTTAGACCTGAAACAGACACTTACGTTTACTGCACACTACTTTCTCAGACTGTTAGCTAACGTTAGCGAATGGTTGCGGCTAACACAACTATTTCCCTTGTTGAACGCAACCCTAGTGTTCGGATAGAACACGGTGGGTGTTCTGTTGAAACTATGATTCTATTTATGTTGTGTCGGTCATGTCCTCTGACTACACAGTCCTCCAGTCTGCAGTCTAGAGCCGCAGCGTTGGAGTTGGAAGCCATCAGGGTGAAAATCCCACCTCCTACGGGACTCATTAGCCTAGCTGTCCATTTTTCCCAGATCAGTCTGAAGCCTTTGTGGGAAACACAGATAGGTTATTAAAATATCTGCTCAGCCGACTGCATGAGAGAAATGCTAAAAGCATTGCTAAGGACTTTAGATATTATGAAATCGACAATGATATTTTGATTCTGGAAAAGGAAATGAAAATCACATTTAATGTGTACTGCACTTTTTAGGGAAAACAATGTCAAGAGTAAAATGTGATGCCACTTGTTGAGGTTGTTGCACCAGAGTCAGTTTTGTGGGGATTGTTTTTTAAATGCATTATAAAAAATCTTTGATTAGTGCCCTTTTAAATATGTAATAACCAAGTAATATATATATATATTGTATTGTAATACTTCCAATATGGAATATTATGCCTCACATTTGATAACATTTGGAGACGGGCTGAGATAGCAGAATATGAATAATGAAGACCTGAAAGGTGCGTAATTAGATTTCGGGGGATGGTCTCTTACTATGAACATGTAGAATGGATGTGAATGGACCAAAGTTCATGCCCTATAACCAAATGTTCCAAAATTAAGGTCAGAACCTTGTTGTTGCTGTGATATTTCCCCTGACCATTTCTTTTTCATTATCTTCATAATGTGAGCAAACGAGATGGAGAGAGAGAGAAAAAGAAAGAACATGAGAAAGCGAAAGACAGAGCCAGAGAGAGAGAAGGAAAGCCAGAGCAATATATATAGAGAGAGTCTGGCAACGATGCCTAAGGATGGATAGGAGATATGAAAAACATCAATAATGGAGCAGTGAGTGACAGACAGCGGTCGGAGGAGAGCAGACAGACAGCGGTGGGGTTAAGGGAGATGAGACGTTGAGTCAGATTACCACCCAGGAGATCAGCCCGATCAGACACTTCCTCACCACCAGGTCAAACTCACACCTCTCAGGAACAAATCTGACATGTCTCGCTTTTGATTTATGTGCTAGGGCTGGATAACATTTTTGATAATAATTTCTTCACCACACAAAACACTTTTTCTCTTAGCGAGTTTTGAATGACAATGACGACCAGATGCGTGAACATGCATTTAATTTGATAAGTGTAGCACTCAAAGAGAACCACTTCAGCCCCTGACATGAACATAGGCGTAGCATATTGATGCAAACAGGTTTTATGCATGTACTTAGAGGTTTCGCTACATGGTAATTCATTATGAACATATTTTCAACATACTCTGAAAATACATCAAAGCATCAATGACCAAGCTGGAAGTCATTCCAGTAAATGGGCCAAGGACTACCCAGCTGGGATTCAACCATGTTTAAAACACAAGTGTGTACGAAATACATTTGTTTTTAGAAGCGGAAAGACCACAACAGCGCTCTATAATGGGCTATGAGACAATCTGCAGGGAATCATTAAGCTTAGACAGCTGAGGACCTCTGGGTGGGAAACATGGATAATGAGTACTTTATATCTAATGCAATTCTATATTTCGCTTTACCATGGCTGTTACCTAACATAATAAAACTAATCAAAGGAATATTTCAGCAGCTTTTTGATTCAGTCAATTGCAGTAGAATTCCAGAGAAACATGAACTCTAAAAGTAGCCCACTTGGTCAACAGATATATTGGATGAGACCGAGCAATCTCAGAAGCATGTCTTCATCAAATCCCCTTTTCATGTTCTACTTCCGTTTCTTCTTTAATGCATTTGTATTTGAGTCTGACTACACTTTGTTTTGAAAAGGCATTGACTGCCAAAGAGATGAGATTCAATAGTTTCAACAGGGCTGTGTAAAGAGATCTCAATTAAGATAGGCATGGGTGATTACGGCTCTAAGTGCTGAGCTACATCTACCTACCTACCTCCCTCCCTGCCTGCCTGCGTCCATCTTACAATGACGGGCGGCAATTTCAAACAACCTGGAACAATGCTTTAGGGGGGAGACAGCAGTAAACCAACTAACTGTATAAAAAGCCCTCAGAGGACGGTGTGTATCTCACACAATACTTTTTATATGTACAGACTGCACTTGCATAAATGATAAGGCAGTACTTCTGCTAGTTCCCAAGCATTAACTGGACTATTTTATTTCAGAAGGACCCATGTGAAATACAGTATGTCAGCATGTTAACCAGCAATCCAAATAAATGAATAAATACAAATTACATACTTAACATAAATTCATAAACCATCGCGGTTCACACAAAACACATTTCACAGCGAAAACAAATCGCTTACCTTTTGAAGAACTTCTGCTGAGGGCTTCCCAAGTGTCCAACGAAGACATCCAATGGTTCTTTTGTTAGAAAAAGTAATTTATTATATCCATAAATCTCAGTTTGGTTGGCGCATTATGTTCATAAAATACAGCGTCCACTCGCCCATTGAACCGTGAAGAGAACGTGTTCAACCTATACCTATACACTTGTCCAAGAACAATCAAACATCATTGATCAACATCAATGTATCCTTAGGAACACTTTTATGTATATTTAGTATAATATTTAAACCGAATTATAAACTGGGCGATAGGAAAGGAAAAAACCACAGCGCGCGCGAGCCCGTGAATGCGCATCCTCTTCTGTTTACATCCGATGACCACTTCGAAATTCTTCTTCTATTACCATCCAGAGCAACTAAACATCATCAAACACTGTCTAGAGACTGTTGACATCCAGTGGAAGCAATAGGTACTGCAATCTTACTCCCATATATGGTCATTTTCAATAGGGAGGGGTTCAAAATGAGGCAATGTGTCAAATACACTTTTTCCAGGACAGAAATTCCTCGGGTTTTCGCCTGCTATATCCGTTCTGTTATACTCACAGACAATATTTTAACACTCTTATAAACTTCAGAGTGTTTCTTATCCAATAGTACTAATTATGTGCATATCCTATTTTCTGGGCCTGAGTGGGAGGCATTTTACTTTGGGCACGCCAGACTCTCCAAAACCGTCACCTCGGGAGCCGCTCCCTAAGAAGTTAAGTATTTACTTACTTTCTTGGCTTTAGCTCAGTGGGCTGAAGTGTCTTTCAGAGAGCCTTGGGATTCAGCTGAAAATGTAATGAATGGTAAGTATCAGACCAGAAAAAGTAAAGTTTCTAGCCCCCTTAAATGTTTGATTACCTCATTTGAATTCTCTCTGTACTTGGTGCAAAGGTGCCAATTTTCTCTGACATTTTGACTTGATGACAGACAGGAGAATGCTCTGTTACTCCTTAATAGGATTTAAACTAAAGGCCAGCCTAAGCTGAACAACAATGAAATCGCTGACATTTCTACCCCCTTTTGTTTGATCAATAACTGCAGGACAAAATAACAGAGTAGACATGCCTCCAGAGGTTAAATATCTGTGCCCCACTACAGTCTAGTCAGCCTTGCTTTCTCATCTAAAATCACATGCACAATTTAACGGAAAGTGCAGTTTCAATTTTAGGACAACTTCAGATATCAGCATTAAAGCTAACTCATCCCTGATTCAGATATCAGCCGTAACCAAGGGATCAAAAACAATCGGCCAGTGATTAACCAGAGTCTGTGAAGAACAGAAAATCCATTGAGGTCTTTTTGTACAGTTTTTATGTCTATGGTCAACCAATACTTACCTCAACATCAAGAATCCATCCAGAAGCCATATTAGCCATCTCGCTAACTTCCCATTTAGCTAACTTCCCCCTGGTGTGAAATGCTATTACGTTAATGTGTCCTCTCAATGTTGACCAAGTATTGAGAACGGGGAAATGTAAGATTCTGATTGCTCATAACTACATCATGGAGAATGACCCAGATGTGACCTTTCTTTAACATTAAACATATGACTTTAATCAGGGTTTAAATGTCAGTCTGCGTCTCAGTTGAATACTAGTGAAATTACTCAGCAGATATTTTTTCCCCTCAGATCCTTTGGGGTCTGAAATGGTTTATCATTAATTGAGTCTGACTGAAACTCTATTGTGCTACAGAGTGCTGTTTTTAATTCAGGTTTGATCTTTCTGTTGTGGAGACATATTTTTACAAAGAGGGTCACAAAATGTCCCTCTGCTGTTTTGTGAGACGCTGAGAAAGTTCATAAATGTCCGCCAGCTATGGTAAAAAGTAATGCGTCATCACAGGGGGCAGCTTGGTCCAGACACACAGTAATGCTGATTCACAACAGTCATCAACGTATCCAAGCCTGATGGGCGTTCTTTTCTCACCAAGGGCAGGTGGTGAACAAATATTTGAAGACATTAGCATATTATCAATTAGCATTACTCCAGCGATATGCCAGGGGGTCTTAATTGTAGACCATCACTCCCCTAACAATTGCACATTCAGCATAACAGTTTAAGTACAGGTTTCTTTCAACAGTTGGATAAGTCTTACATTGTGTAATGGGCTAGGTGTTAATACATGGACCCAGGGTATTGGGAGCATGTATTCAGTACTACCAAAGTGGGTAACACTTTATTTTAAGGGTCCGCAATGAACCATTCATAAAGGCATTTATAAAGTTTGTGTTCACCATTTATTAATTACTCCCACATTTATAAACCATGTAATAATCATTATTAAAGTATTTTTGCAGCCCCTAATCTAAAGTGAGCGCTATTTATGCTTTATAAATACTTTAAAAAAGTTTTGCATGTAATTTCTCACAAAAGATGGGCATGCCATTATATTCCAGCAGGACTGAGTAAAAGAATAAGCACACAACACAGGATATTTAAGGAAATATATATACAGTACCAGTCAAAAGTTTGGACACACTAACTCCTTCAAGGGTTTTTCTTTATTTTTACTATTTTCTACATTGTAGAATAATATTGAAGACATCAAAACTATGAAATAACACTTATGGAATTAAATACTTTTTAGAACAAGGCTGTAACGTAACAAAATGTGGAAAAAGTGAAGGGGTCTGAATACTTTCCGAATGCACTATATATCCTGTATATGTATATATATGTTTTAAATAAAACAGCCAATTCGGCCCCCAAAAGTACAGATTGGCAAATGTTGGCCTGGAAACAGAATGGGAGAAAGGAGTTTAGATTAGCTTGCTGACTCCACAGCTAAGGGACTGTTGTACAAAGCAGGGGCGACAACTTTGGCAGATGAGGGAAGGGGTTGGTGGTGGGGTGTTAAGTTTTATAAGCATAACTAAGTTTGTTTACCATGTCAATTCTGGAGTTTTACATCTCTGCTTAATTGCTTTCAACAAGTTGCACTAAGAAAGTCAGACGTACCGATGTTCTCTGAGTTCCTCAGAGAGGGTTCTTTTCCCTCCCTACATTTCAGATTTTAGATTTTTCTGAAACGTATTTAGCTCAAATGTGCACCAACACAGTGGAGTGGGAGCAGACAATGCGTTATACTGTAGTACATAGGCAACGAGACTTGCAATTAGGCATTAGATGGGACACTATCGATAATAAAGTATAGGCAGACTGAAGCCTATACTTCAGTCTGCCTATACTTTATTATCGATAGTGTCCCATCTAATGCCTAATTGCAAGTCTCGTTGCCTATGTACTACAGTATAACGCATTGTCTGCTCCCACTCCACTGTGTTGGTGCACATTCAGTCTGCATATACTTTATTACCTGTTCAAAGGCACTTAAATCTTTAGTCTTACCCTGGTGGCACACATACACAATCCATGTCTCAATTGTCTCAATGATTGTGTATGTGTGCCATTCAGAGGGTGAATGGGTAAGACAAAAGATTTAAGTGCCTTTGAACAGGTTATGGTAGTAGGTGCCAGGAGCACTGGTTTGTGTCAAGAACTTCAACGCTGCTGGGTTTTTCATGCTCAACAGTTTCCCGTGTGTATTAAGAATGGTCCACCGCCCAAAGGAAATCTAGCCAACTGACAACTGTGGGAAGCATTGGAGTCAACATGGGCCAGCATCCCTGTGGAACGCTTTTGACACCATGTAGAGGGTCATGATTCCCTAAATTTGACTGTGACAGTAATACACTCCAGTAATACACTCCATCATTCTGCTCGTGATACCCACACTTGCCTTCCTTAAAAGCTGAATCTCTTACTACTTTCACAACTGAAGTCACTCAGACTGATGTCTGAACTCCTCGGTGTACGAAGCAGTCTCAGCGACATGACACACTCACTAAATGTGAACAAAACAGAACAAAACTCTTTATGCAATATTTCTAACAGAAATCCCTTCCACATCTGACGGCTTTTGTTTTTTCCTTGATTTGCACATTGTATTTCCTGGGCTGTAGTACCTCGGACAGACTCCACAGAACAGAGTAATGAAGCAGGGGAAATGGAGCAGCCTGCAGCCACTGATAGTAAATGAGGCCCATTTAGATCACATTGGTTTTCCATTGGCTGAGCCCATCTCAAATTTGGTATTGGAGCATTTCATTCTATCCTTCCCACAACATTTTTTATTAAGGTCTCCGGACACGACGGGGAATCTAAATGCCAAATGTTATTTGCTAATTGTGTGAAGAAAGATGTCTAGGGATGGAGAGACCTCCCCAGTAATCTGTAGATCCTGTCAATTTTCCTTCTTTAGACAGTAATTAACGTTCACTCCATGTGTTTAGCACTAATCACCATTCATTCTGAGCCTCCTGCCTTTTCCATATGTCCCAGACAATCAAAGGCAATCTTAATCCATCTAGAATATAATTTTTCTCTTCACCCCCATGTGTTCCCTATTAACGGATTTGACTTTGCAGAGATCAGCTTTACCAAACGAACAGCCATATTGGTTTTTGAGTAGTAGTAACTTTAGCTGGCTTAATTGCCACATTATATTTAAAGCAAACCTTTTGTCATTGTTGATTGTGTCATTTCGGTTGCTGTACGGAGGCGATAATGCTTTGGTGGAGAGCAATCTCAGCTGGATTGAATTGGAAGCTGGTCGACTGGAAAGCTTTAGCTTACCAAGCAATGCAGGGATTTGCCAAAAGTTGTATTTCTCTGAATCCCTACGCAAACATAGGTGGGAATCTGCTCAAAGTGGCTCGTGTCTGAGTGGGGGGGAATATATTAGCATAAGACAGGCATTCAGGAGAAGCAGAGTGAGATATCTCTGCTTGACTGCTGGCTGTTGGCGCAGAACAAACAGATATTTGGAACAGGGTTGTTCACACTCAAATCATACATTTAATGCATTACTGCTGCAGAAGGTTTGCGATTATAACCATGCCAGAGCGTGTGTGGGAGGATGAAAAATACTTTAAAAGTCATGTAATGAAGCATTTTGTATGCCCGTTTTCATGCTGTCATTGTTCAGCCTTTTATGCTCTTTACTGTAATCTAGCTGGATCATCAAAGCCTATGCTAAATGACTACATGGTCTCATTAGAATGTCAAAAGCAGAACCATTTAACCATTGTAGTTATATGTTGCCCAAGCAGACATATTCATTTGGGTTATGATTCAATGATTGACAGATCTTCAAAGTCAGTCTTGAGAGAAAGTTGTCTTCTATCCTTGGGTTGGCCATAGATGTTCGATACAGGCCATAGACTTACTATACAGTTTGACCAAGGTGTCCTTGGTACTGTTGTGCTCTCCTTAATGCATTGAATCCTTTTAAAGGGGAATGTTACCCTGTTAGGAATCTGGGCTTGTTTTAATTGTTTAATTACTGAGGCATTTCTAGGACAGTGAAATGTGTTCCCAGGAGGAAGGCAGGTCAGGGCTTTGCACGCTGGATAAGTAAGTTGACTAAACAGCTACCGGTAGCCATATACACTTCATGAACAAAAGTATGTGGACACCTGCTCGTCGAACATCTCATTCCATGGGCATAAATATGGAGTTGGTCCCCCCCTTTGCTGCTATAACAGCCTCCACTCTTCTGGCTTTCCACTAGATGTTGGAACATTGCTGCAAGGACTTGCTTTCATTCAGTCACCAAAGCATTAGCGAGGTCGGGCACTGATGTTGGGCAGTTAGGCCAGGCTATTTTTGTGATTACCTGGACCTACAAATAGTTTTTAAAGTATTGAAACCAAACCAAGTATTTTATAAAACATGAAAGGTGAATGTAAGAAGCGAACATAATTTCAAATAGACTACATGTCATATTAAACAGCATTTAAACACTCTAAATAGGCCAGGAGCCAGTCAGGGAGCCTAAGAAGGAACGAAAGGAATTATTTAGGCTACATTATTTCAATTATTTCAAGGCTATATCCTTCAAATAAATACATTGTGAAGCATTTGCGTGTACGACACAATAGGCCGGCAAGGGCATACAGCGCTCAGCATTTAAACATTTTGTTGTATTAAATGTTGATAGTCTAGAAATTGCCCATAGGCTGTGACTGAATTACAATTACATTCAAATTAAACGAAAATGTACTTATTAGTGCCTTTGAATAAAAAAAAACACGAGTTAGGGCAGTCTGTGGCTTCAGGCTCATGCGATGCTGCCTGGAGAGTCGGCCAGCAGCGGATAATATCGTCTCCGCAATTGCAGAGCCACTGGGGATGCTAAACACCCCTTTGGCCAGTCTTGCAGGCTGGGCAGAGATGCAGCAAATTTTATATAGGTAGGCCTAAATTTTTTGGGGGAAAATAGCCCCATCAAAACGTAAGGCTCAATGAATGTGGGAATATGCCAGACCTATTGGGCCAAAATCAATTATGGCCTATTGTGTATATATAATAGAACGAAAATGAACGAACCGTTTAAGGGATCAGATGTTTTGCTTATAAAAACTATGCTACAAAGACAGACTTAGTTATCTATCCACCTGGTTCCTTTTTTTTTAGCATGTGCAAGTACACCATCATCCATTTGGGATACGTGTCTTTTCACATTCCACAATGATTCTGTAGTTGTGGACACTACATCACCGCACTCCCTCTCTTGCTCTTTGTTGTCATCTTTGTAAGTCACCTTGATTTAGCACCTGTGTGTTTTATCAGTTTCTTTATGAAAATATTTTGCGAACTCCATGACAGTAGCTAAAGCAAGGGACTATAGCAGCACACAAGTAGACTACAAATGCATGCTGGGCATGCCCCAAGCTTGTGAAGTGAGCGCGAAATTGGAGCGGGCGAGAAGGCCGACGCTCCAGCCTTTGGGCACACTCAGCTCCTTGCTACGCTCTGTTCACATACTCTGGTTCCAATTAATCCCAAAGGTGTTCAGTGGGGTTGTGGTCAGGCCTCTGAAAACATTTTTGTATGAACCTCCCTTTGTGCATGGGGGCATTGTCATGCTGAAACAGGAAAGTGCCTTCCCCAAACTGTTGCCACAAAGTTGGAAGCACAGAATTGTCTAGAATGTCACTGTATGTTGTAGCGTTAAGATTTCCCTTCCCTAAGGGGCCTAGCTCGAACCATGAAAAACAGCCGCAGACCGTTAATTCCTCCTCCACCAAACTTTACAGTTGCACTATTGAAATCAAATCAAATTAATTTGTATTAGTAATAAAAGTAAAAGTAATAAATAAAATAAAAAATATCAAAATTCTTTCGGCCAGGTTGCGTGCTCATGGTATCCGCCAAACCCAGATCCATCTGTCGGACTGCCAGATGGTGAAGTGTTTCCACTGCTCCAGAATCCAATGGCAGCGAGCTTTACACCACTCCAGACGACGCTTGGCATTGGGCATGGTGATCTTAGGCTCGTGTGTGGCTGCTCCCGACGAACAGTTATTGTGCTGAAATTGCTTCCAGAGGCAGTTTGGAACTCGGTAGTGAGCGTTGCAACTGAGGACAGGCGATTTTTACATGCTACATACTTCAACACGGCGGTCCCATTCAGTGATCTTGTGTGGCCAACCATTTCACGGCTGAGCATTTGTTGCTTCTAGACGTTTCCACTTCACAATAACAACACTTACAGTTGACCGGGGAAGCTCTAAGAGGGCAGAAGTTTGATGAACTGACTTGTGGGAAAGGTGGCGTGTTGAAAGTCACTGAGCTCTTCAGTAAGGCCATTCTACTGTCAATGTTTGTCTATAGAGATTGCATGGCGGTGTACTTGATTTTATACACCTGTCAGCAAAGGGTATGGCTGAAATAGATGAACCCACTAATTTGAAGGGTTGTCCACATACTTTTGTATATACAGTGCATTCAGAAAGTATTCAGACCCCTTGACTTTTTCTGCATTTTTTTTATGTTACAGCCTTATTCTAAAATTGATTAAATAAAACATTTCTCTCCTCAATCTACAGCCAATACCCCATAATGACAAAGCAAAAATAGGTTTTTAGAAAATTTTGCTAAATGAAATACATTATTTTTGTAACCCTATGAGACACGAAATTGAGCTCAGGTGCATCCTGTTTCCATTGATCATCCTTGAGATGGAGTCCACCTGTGGCAAATTCAATTGATTGGACATGATTTGGAAAGGCACACACCTGTCTATATAAGGTCCCACAGTTGACACTACATGTCAGAGCAAAAACCAAGCCATGAGGTCGAAGGAATTGTCCTTAGAGCTTCGAGACAGGATTGTGTCGAGGCACAGATGTGGGGAAGGGTACCTAAAAAATACTGCAGCATTGAAGGTCCCCAAGAACACAGTGGCCTCCATCATTCTTAAATGAAAGGAGTTTGGAACCACCAAGACTTTTCTTAGAGCTGGCCACCTGGTCAAACTGGGCAATCTAGCCTTGGTCAGGGAGATGACCAAGAACCTGATGGTCACTCTGACAGAGCTCCGGAGTTAACTTTGGAGATGGGAGAACCTTCCAGAAGGACAACAATCTCTGCAGCACTCCACCAATCAGGCATTTATGGCAGAGTGGCCAGACAGAATCCATTTCTCAGTAAAAGACACATGACAGCCCGCTTGGAGTTTGCGAAAAAGCACCTAAAGGACTCTCAGATCATGAGAAACAAGATTCTCTGGTCTGATGAAAGCAAAATTGAACTCTTTCGCCTGAATTCCAAGCGTCACGTCTGGAGGAAACCAGGCACCGCTCATCACCTGGCCAAAACCATCCCTACGGTGAAGCATGGTGGGGGACCTCAGACTGGGGCGAAGGTTCACCTTCCAACAGGACAACAAACCTAAGCACACAGAAAAGACAACGCAGGAGTGGCTTTGAGATAAGTCTCTGAATGTCCTTGAGTGGCCCAGCCAGAGCCCGGACTTGAACCCAATCGAACATCTCTGGAGAGACCTGAAAATAGCTGTGCTGCGACGCTCCCTATCCAACCTGACAGAGCTTGAGAGGATCTGCAGAGAAGAATGGGAGAAACTCTCCGAGCTTGGGCCAAGTTTAAAACGTCATACCCAAGAAGACTCAAGGCTGTAATCGCTGCCAAAGGTGCTTCAACAAAGTACTGAGTAAAGGGTCTGAATACTTATGTAAATGTAATGTTTTAAATAAATTAGCAAACATTTCTAAAAAACAGTTTTTGCTTTGTCATTATGGAGTATTGTGTGTTGATTGATGAGGATTTTTTTTTAATGTGGAACAAGTGAAGGGGTCTGGATACTTTCCGAATGAAATGTACCATTTTGAGTCTTTACTTTTATCCAATGTAAAAAAAAACACAATTTCAAATTTGAGACCAAATCAGTCACAAACAAACATTCTTTGGATATCTGAATGTCTAGCATATGTTTGATGCTACAGAGCCCTGTACAACTTAAATATATATACATATATTCTGTGAATCCATAAAGGCAGACAAAATTCAAAGATTGATTGAAAATATCCATATATTTGTTATGGTGTTTCTACATCAGGGTTCTTCAACCCTGTTCCTGGAGAGCCACCATACTGTAGGTTTTCACTCCAACCCTAATCTAGCACACCTGCTTATAATAATTAAATGGTTGATCATCTGAACCAGATTAGTTACAATTGTTGGGAGCGAAAGCCTTCAGGAGGTACAGTAGCTCTCCAGGAACAGGGTTGGAAACCCTTGTTCTACATGGTCTTATGCTGCTGAGCCACACTGGCTGCATTTACACAGGCAGCCCAATTCTGATATTTTTTTCCACTAATTGGTCTTATTCACATCAGACCTTTTTCTTAACTGATCTGATTAGTCAAAAGACCTATTAGTGAAAAAAAGATCAGAATTGTGCTGCCTGTGTAAACACAGGCATAGTCCTTTATCCGTCTTCGGTACACTGGCAATTGTGTTCGGGTGGGCTGGGGAAGCCGAGACTCTTTGTGCTCATGGCGATGGGCTTGTCCTGTCTTCGGCGAATGGCCAGCTGGATAGCTATCTGCTGAAAGTGGTGTAGGGCTTCTTAACCACCAACTGTTTGGTCCTCTTGCAGACTATTTGCTGGTACTGCAGGTCTCCCGGAAAGACATGGTTGTGGTGTTATCATTTTACACTTTTTGTGGAAGGGACGTAGGGCAACACGCCTTTATTGGTAAAGGTATCAACCGAATGGGACCGGCTAGCCGTCAGTTATTACAATGTTGTTATAAAGAAAAGTATTGTAACTACAATGTTTCTACACAGGAACAAGCAACTTAATGTAAAGTGAAACACATCATGAATTACTCAATTAATTACTATGTGGTTAATGTTACAACAATGGCAGGCACCCAATACAGTATTTGTAGTTGTGATCAATGGGAATCCATCTCAATCTAGGAAAAAAAGCTGTTACAGCACCTTAAAGTGTAATTTCTATATACGTTCAATATTATTAAATATTTTGCAAGGTATATCAAAAGTTTAGTTATTAGACTGAGGAGATGATTGTGGACTACAGCAAAAGGAGGACCGAGCACGCCCCCATTCTCATTGACGGGGCTGTAGTGGAGCAGGTTGAGAGCTTCAAGTTCCTTGGTGTCCACATCAACAACAAGCTAGAATGGTCCAAACACACCAAGACAGTCGTGAAGAGGGCACGACAAAGCCTATTCCACCTCAGGAAACTAAAAAGATGTGGCATGGGTCCTGAGATCCTCAAAAGGTTCTACAGCTGCAACATTGAGAGCATCCTGACTTGTTGCATCACTGCCTGGTACGGCAATTGCTCCGCCTCTGACCGCAAGGCACTACAGAGGGTAATGCGTACGGCCCAGTACATCACTGAGGCTAAGCTGCCTGCCATCCAGGACCTCTACACCAGGCGGTGTCAGAGGAAGGCCCTAAAAATTGTCAAAGACCCCAACTACCCCAGTCATAGACTGTTCTCTCTACTACCGCATGACAAGCGGGACCGGAGTGCCAAGTCTAGGACAAAAAGGCTTCTCAACAGTTTTTACCCCCAAGACATAAGACTCCTGAACAGGTAATCAAATGGCTACCCGGACTTTTTGCATTGTGTGCCCCCCCCCTCCAACCCCTCTTTATACGCTGCTGCTACTTTCTGTTTATCATATATGCATAGTCACTTTAACTATACATTCATGTACATACTACCTCAATTGGGCTGACCAACCAGTGCTCCCGCACATTGGCTAACCGGGCTATCTATCTGCATTGTGTCCCACCACCCGCCACCCACCACCCGCTAATCCCTTTTTTTCGCTACTGCTACTCTCTGTTCATCATATATGCCACTTTAACCATAATTACATATACTACCTCAATCAGCCTGACTAACCGGTGTCTGTATGTAGCCTCGCTACTTTTATAGCCTCGCTACTGTATATAGCCTGTCTTTTTTTACGTTTTTTATTTCTTTACTTACCTATTGTTCACCTAATACCTTTTTTTGCACTATTGGTTAGAGCCTGTAAGTAAGCATTTCACTGTAAGGTCTACAGCTGTTGTATTCGGCGCACGTGACAAATAAACTTTGATATAATTTGATTACAATGTGGTTATAAAGAAAAGTATTGTAAATGCACCGTTTCTACACAGGAACAAGCAACTTAATGTAAAATGAAACACATTTTAATTTAGTCATGTAATTAAAATGTAGTTACTATGTTACGTGTTTTTGTGTTTTTGATTGTAGTAGGTGAATTTTGGTAATACACTTTTAGGGTTGGTGCATAGCCTGTTGATCAGACAGTGATAAATGTGGAAGCAATGGAATACATAGTCTCCTGTTTCATGTGATATCAAAAATGTTTTATGTGATCTAAACAGTGACCCAAAAAACACTGATAGCATCAAAACATACTTATAACCCTGTCAAAATAATGAAACACATTATTTTGCTGTTGGATTGTAGTTCCAAAGACATCGTTTTGGTTGATATAAATGAAAAACTGAATGTCCTCATGGAGGCACTGTGCAGCAAACAACTCATCTGTAAGTATTCCATTCGCATTGAAAGGAAATGGAAAGGTCTCAGTTATAACTCTGATAGAGCCTACTGTGATGAACTTCTTTTAAAAGATAACATTGAGCCTACTTATGTGGCAAACAAACAACAATCTTACAGTTTGGAATTTACAAAACATTTCCTCTAGGGAGTGGATGCTAAGAGTGAAAATCTTACAGCTGACATACTAATCAGATGTCTTTGAAGAGTTGAGAGAGTACTCCTTTCTTATTTTCTTGACCCAACCTGTACATCCACGCAATAAATTGGAGATGCTTCTTTACTTTTTTTTGGTCCGATTGCCCTTTAGCTTCCAGACCTGCTCCTTTGTTGTCTGCCATGCTCTTTCAATGTGTTGTGTGTGACATCTTGTGTGAGGATCCACAAAGTTGCTTGTGTGGTTGACTGTCTGGTGATTGTAACTCAGCCTATTCAGAGACCTGACATACACACTCCAGCAGTCACTCAGAATGGTGGAACCACTTCAGACATGTCGTCTGATGATAGGGATTAAGGTTGCCTGTGAATGATTTTCCACCATTTTAAGAGCTGGACGCCATCTGTTGTGTTTGACCTCCATCATCCCAAACACCCAACCCCATCTTTCCACAATTGTACAGAAAGATAGGAAAATGTTGTTAGTCATGCCTAGGGCCGTTGCGGTGACCGTATTACCGCCACACTGGCGGTCACAAGTCATGAAGGCAGTCAAATTCCATGTGACCGTTTAGTCACGGTAATTAGGCTTCTTCAAGCTCTGATGCTGCTGATGGTCATTAGAAGCCTACCAAACTTGCTAACTGCCTGGTATTCAGCACTGTATTGTCCCTCTAATCTGACATCAATGCAAATGTAATCGAAAATCTAATCAAACACTTAATGAGAGCCCATGAACTCATGTTTCGCTATGCAATTGCGTGAGAAAAGAGAGTGATGGCCTCTATTAAAAAGAGGAGTATCCTATCCTCTATTTGACATTTAAGTGCGTAGATTACATATTTTTTACCATGCCACTGTTTCGAGATAGGCACATGATAATGGCCAATTCTAAATCAAAACAATTTTCACACATAAACTCAGCAAAAAAAGAAATGTCCTCTCACTGTCAACTGCGTTTATTTTCAACAAACTTAACATGTGTAAATATTTGTATGAACATAACAAGATTCAACAACTGAGACTGAACAAGTTCCACAGACGTGACTAACAGAAATTAAATAATGTGTCCCTGAACAAAGGGGGGGTCAAAATCAACAGTCAGTATCTGGGGTGGCCACCAGCTGCATTAAGTACTTCAGTGCATCTCCTCCTCATGGACTGCACCAGATTTGCCAGTTCTTGATGTGAGATGTTACCCCACTCTTCCACCAAGGCACCTCCAAGTTCCCGGACATTTCTGGGGGGAATGGCCCTGGTGGCATTGTCATGCTGGAGGGTCATGTCAGGATGAGCCTGCAGGAAGGGTATCACATGAGGGAGGAGGATGTCTTCCCTGTAAAGCACAGCGTTGAGATTGCCTGCAATGACAACAAGCTCAGTCTGATGATGCTGTGACACACCGCCCCAGACAATGACGGACCCTCCATCTCCAAATCAATCCTGCTCCAGAGTACAGGCCTCGGTGTAACGTTCATTCCTTCTACAATAAACGCGAATGCGACCATCACCCCTGGTGAGACAAAACTGCGACTCGTCAGAGAAGAGCACTATTTGCCAGTCCTGGTTTTTGCCCATAGGTGATGTTGTTGCCAGTGATGTCTGGTGAGGACCTGCCTTACAACAGGCCTACAAGCCCTCAGTCCAGCCTCTCTCAGCCTATTACGGACAGTCTGAGCACTGATGGAGGGATTGTGCGTTTCTGGTGTAACTCGGGCAGTTGTTGTTGCCATCTGATGTACCAATCCTGTGCAGGTGTTGTTTCACGTGGTCTGCCACTGTGAGGACGATCAGCTGTCCGTCCTGTCTCCCTGTAGCACTGTGTTAGGTGTCTCACAGTACGGACATTGCAATTTATTGCCCTGGCCACATCTGCAGTCCATCACGCAGATGAGCAGGGACCCTGGGCATCTTACTTTTGGTGTTTTTCAGAGTCAGTTGAAAGGCCTCTTTAGTGTCCTAGGTTTTCATAACAGTGACCTTATTTGCTGACCGTCTGTAAGCTGTTAGTGTCTTAACCTCTACAGTATTCGGAAGTTTGGAGAGTCTGACATGCCCAAAGTAAAATGCCTGCCACTCAGGCCCAGAAACTAGGATATGCACATAATTAGTACTATTGCATAGGAAACACTCTGAAGTTTCTAAAACTGTTAAAATAAAGTATGTGAGTATAACAGAACTGATATGGCAGGCAAGAACCCGAGGAATTTCTGTCCAGAATTTCTTTTTTTGTGACATGCCCTCACTTTCAATGCCTGTCTATGGGATTCTCAGTAAAATAGGACCCAGATTGCAGTACCTATGGCTTCCACTAGATGTCAACAGTCTTTAGACAAGGTTTCATGCGTTTATCATGGAAGAGAGCCGAACAGAAGAAGCATTTGTAAGTGGATAGAGGAAGTCCTGTGTATTTTCCTTTTCTATCGTTTAGGATATTATCTGTGTGAAATATAATCATTAAAATACATGAAAGTATACCTAAGGATACATTATAAATTATGTTTGATTTGTTTGGGCAAAGTTGATAGGTATAATTTGAACGCTTTCTCTTCACTGTTCAATGGGCGAGTAGACTGTGGATTTTCTGAACATAATGCGCCAACCAAATAGAGATTTATGGATATAAACAATGACTTTTTCTAACAAAAGAAACATGGATTGTCTTGCTTGGACATTTCGGATTGCCATCAGCAGAAGATCATCAAAGGTAAGCAATTTATTTTAGCTCTTATATATGTTTTGTGAGACCCGCCCTGGTTATGACTTTATGCTAATGCATAAAATATGTGAGGTGCTATCCTCAAACAATCAAATGTTGTGCTTTCACCGTAAAGCCTTTTTGAAATCTGACAACGCTGTGATATTGCCAAGAGTCTAAGCTTTTGAAGACTATGCAACACTTGTATATTGATGAATGTTTTATAATTCAACTTTTGGATTTTGAATTTGGCGCCTTACATTTCTCCGGGTAGTGTCGGGAATGGGGCGCTAGCGCCCCAATGATCCTTAACTAGACAGGGAGCGGTGGGTCGCCACTCCCGACACCACCAGGTAAAATGTAAAGCGCCAAATTCAAAATCCCAAAGTTGAATTATTAAACATCTACCAATATACAAGTGTTTCATACTCATCAAAAGCTCTGTTTCTTGGCAATATCACAGCGTTGTCAGATTTCAAAAAGGCTTTACGGCGAAAGCTCTACATTTGATTGTTTGAGGGCAGCACCTCACATACTTTCTCATAGCCATGAATTCATTAGCCAGCGTGGCACACACATAACACATTTCACAGCGAAAACAAATCAATTACCTGTTGAAGAACTTCTGCTGAGGTCATCCTAAGTGTCCAACGAAGACAATCCATGGTTCTTTTGTTAGAAAAAGTAATGTATTATATCCATAAATCTCCATTTGGTTCGCGCGTCATAGTCAGAAACGACAGCCTCCACTAGTCCATTGAAACGTGGCGCGAACTCGTTCATCTTATACCTATAAACTTGTCCAAGAACATTCAAACATAGTTTTAAATGTATCCTTAGGAACACTTTTACGTATATTTACTATTATAAATCAACCGGAATATAAACTGATCAATAACGACGATAAATAAGACACTGTGCGACTTCTCGGGCGCGCGCCCTGGGTACTGTTGTCATCAAGGGGGAACCCACTTGTTTGGTCTTTTTCTCTGGTCTAAAGCATCCAAAATGGAGGAAAACACCATCTCGAGGCTGTTGACATCATAAGGAAGCGACGTGTACTGCATTCATATGCCCTTATATGGTCATTTTCATGAGGGAGGGGTTCCCAAATGAGCAATGTGTCAAAATCACTTTTTCCAGGACAGAAATTCCTCGGGGTTTTGCCTGCCATATCCGTTCTGTTTCACTCACAGACAAATGGTTAACAGTTTTGGAAAATTCAGAGTGTTTCCTATCCAATGGTACTAAATATATGCATATCCTATTTTCTGGGCCTGAATGGGAGGCATTTTACTTTGGGCACGCCAGGCTCTCCAAAACCGTCACCTCGGGAGCTGCTCCCTGAGAAGTTAAGTAGTTTTAACAACCGTTCCACAGGTGCACGTTCATTAATTGTTTATGGTTCATTTGAACAAGCATGGGAAACAGTGTTTAAACCCTTTACAATG
>QNTS01000052.1:866058-886236 GCA_003317085.1 Hucho hucho | reverse complement strand
ATTTATTGCTGAGTAAAGAAAAATGTTCAATATTTACCCTGGGTATGGTTTGTGGTTTGCGTGGACATCCTAGACTGCCATGACCTGCCTCTCCGCAGTAATAGCATAGGTGAAGCTGCTGACGTCTCTCTCTCTCCCCTTCAGATAGTCGGGAGACGTTGAGTTGCATGGGTTCATCGTGAGGGCATGTCTCAATAGTAATTGGCATCCGTGAATTTCTCTGAGTACCCCACCTGCTCCTGCGTTTAGGAGCTTGACTCATGAGATTATCAATTTTAATGGCAAGAGTAACAAATTCCGAAAATGAGAAGTCCTCTCCCTTACATGCCAATTCCGTTTGCAATTCAGTATTGAGACTGCGGTGAAACATGGCCTTTAAAGCTATATCATTCCAACCACTCTGTGCAGCCAGTGTTCTAAATTCAACAGCATATTCTGCAGCTGTGCGGTTACCTTGTGTAATGTTCATGATTCGTGTGGACACGTCCTGGCCTCCGGCAGGGTATTCAAACACCTCACGAAGTTGTTGGATGAAATATTCCATTGAATAACGTAACCGTGAATCAGAGTCCCACACCGCTGCAGCCCATTCCATCGCTCTCCCCGTTAACAGCGTCATTAAGAACGCGCATTTCCCTTCTTCTGATTCAAATGCATCCCCTTGATGATCAAGGAAAAGCTGGATCTGACGAACGAAGCCCTTACATTGTTCGGCATTACCATTAAACTTATCAGGAAGGGCAAACCTCACCGTTTTAGGTGTAGGTGGTGGGAGTGATTGGAGGTAGCTCGTTAGATGTTCGTTGACCGATTGGAGCCTGGTTAGTTGTTCCTGGTTTCTCTTCAACACTTCGCTTTGATCAGCGAATGCGGCTTGAATGTCCAGAGTCTCCTCTGGATTCATGGGTGGCGAAGTATTCTGTAACGAATACACTGAGGCAGAGTTAGAATCCAAGTGCGGAGGTTTATTAAGGGCAGATTCCTTGAACATAAACGATGAGGCAGGCAGAGGGTCAAAACCAGAGGAGCTGTCAGATCTTTCGTCATACAAGGGGATAATCCAAAAGGCAGAGGTCAGTAGGCAGGCAAGAGATCTTAACAGTAACATCAGTTCAGCAGACTATGAAACGCTCGGTAAGGCAGGGTAACTGGCAATACTTCGCAATGAGTCTAATGAGCATAATTACAGGTTAAATAGTCAACCAGACAGGAA
This sequence comes from Hucho hucho, assembly GCA_003317085.1. Taxonomy (NCBI): domain Eukaryota; kingdom Metazoa; phylum Chordata; class Actinopteri; order Salmoniformes; family Salmonidae; genus Hucho; species Hucho hucho. Next base: position 885,023 of record QNTS01000052.1, on the reverse strand, counting down.
ATTAGTGCAGAGGAAGCCAAGGGGAGTGGAGCACAGTCAGTACTCAGGTGATGGCTCCCTCTGCTGGTTTGGCCTTACAGACGCAAATAGCTAAATGAGAGAGCAGCTGTATGATTCACATCAACGCACTATGTAGATATCAATAATAAGTGATACCGTATCTCAGTAGACTACACCACTGCTCATATCCTTACAGCAGTCGCACCATAGGAAGACATAGCTTGGACTGTAGCCTACAAAAGCCTATTCCTGCTCTTTTCCCGCGATCCATCAAACACATTTGGTGTGTCATCATAGTGGTCTCTGACTTGTGGTCAGAACACGCTCAGGTGGAAGAAACTTAAACTTGCACCTATTTTCAATGCTGATTTGAATGTTATTGAGAAAACAAAGAAGTGTCAAAGATTTTTGCCATCCTCGTTTCTGAATTTCTAAATTTCAAAGTAATCATCCAGTTTTTCAAAAGTATTACAATATTTTAGCTGGTAATGTAACAGATTACAGTTTGTAATCGCTTACATATAACGGATTACATGTAATCCGTTACTCCCCAATGCTGATGGCATGCTGATTGCAGGAATGTCCACCAGAGCTGTTGCCAGAGAATTGAATGTTCATTTCTCTATTACATGCTGCCTCCAAAGTCGCTTTAGAGAATTTGGTAGTACGTCCAACCGGCCTTACAACCACAGAATACATGTATGGAGTTGTGTGGGTGAGTGGTTTGCTGATGTCCACGTTGTGAACAGAACGGCCAATGGTGGCGGTGGGGTTATGGTAAGGGCAGGCATAAGCTACGGACAACGAATACCATTGCATTTTATCAATGTCAATTTGAATGCACATAGATACTGTAGCATGACAAGATCCTGAGGCCCATTGTCGTGCCATTCATCCGCCGCCATGACCTCATGTTTCAGCATGATAATGCATGCCCCCATGTTGCAAGGATCTGTACACAATTCCTTATTTACTTTTTTTTAATAGATTTTTTTGGAAGCTGAAAATGTCCCACTTCCATGACCTGCGTACTCACCAGACATGTCACCCATTGATTATGTTTGGGATGCTCTGGATCGACATGTACGACATTTTGTTCCAGTTCCCGCCAATATACAGCAACTTTGCACAGCCATTGAAGAGGAGTGAAACAACATTCCACAGGCCACAATAAACCGCCTGATTAACTCTTTGTGAAGATGTGTCGCGTGGCATGAGACTGCACACCAGATTCTGACTGGTTTTCTGATCCACACCCCTACCTTTTTTTCAAGGTATCTGTGACCAACCGATGCATGTCTGTATTCCCAGTCATGTGAAATCCATAGATCAGGGCCTAATGAATTTATATGAACTGTAACTCAGTAAAATCTTTAAAATTGTTGCATGTTGCGTTTATATTTTTGTTCAGTATACAAAGGTTATACCATTATGTGTTTTACTTTACATTAAGTTGCTTGCTCCCGGGTAGGTACATTATAGTTACATGCATATCCATTGTAAATACATTTCTCTTACATTTAATTCAGTATATCCTTTAAGCCAAATAATATGGAAATAAGATAACTGAAGCTTTAGTTGATAGGGTGTGCATTGTTACAACAGCTGACAGAGTCCTAGCCTAGCTTATTTTGGTGGTAGTGACTTATGTAGTTACACGTAACAAGGTTACATATTAGGATGCAATGTGAACGTGGTGCTACACAGGAGACTTCAAAAGTGATATTACAGAACATGTTAGTTACGTTTGGAACAAGACATCTTGTCATTACACATGTGGAATAACCTCAGACAAGCTGATATGTAATTGCATGTCCTTGTTCCACTTGTGTAATAACCTATACCGCTAAACCCTTAATAGGGTAATTACGTAGTATTTACACTAATGCATGTAACTACTATGTTATAAATATATGTATTACTATTTAGTTACATATTAATTAATGAGAATCTTCTGTTTTGTAGTAAAAAAATACATTAAAAAGAAGCGCATCACTTCTCAGCTGTCGTCGAAATGGATTCCCCATCAGTTCATCATGAAAATCCCTCAGATAATCTTTGGTCACCGCACACAAGCATGATGACAAACATAAGTGAAAAACAAACGTTTTCAAAAGAATATAGCCTAGAGAAGTTCTGAGATTACTGTGTGTTGGTCGTTCGAAGTAAACAACGCCATTACTAAAGTTTGTGGGCACGCCCCCTCTACCAGCGGTATCAGCATTCAGTATGAATCCCCGACTTTGTGGCTGACTATGACCATACGAATACTCAGGGAGTCGAAACTTCACGATTTTACCAGTGAAATGAAAATGGGCGAGTTCTATCTTGTGGTTTGGATAACTGTGATGTTTATGATGAAAACGTAATGTTGTTAATATAGTAATTACTATATGCCGTTGCAAAAACAGGGTGAAATTCCCCTTTAATGCAATGTGCTCTAATCAGGTGATTTAAAGGAGTAATCCTCTACTGTAAATAGGTTCCATTTTGTGTGCAGAGGCTTAGTGCAAAGGGCAGAACTGTTTTATGACTTTGTGACTTAAGCCTTCAAAAATTAGAATTCATAATTACTTCACAGAGGTAAGTGTTGAATGTTTTAAATGACTCAGACCAAAATGACCATGCTTAACAGAAGTTACATAATGGGTTTGTGGGAGAAAGCAATCATCTGAGCTATAATGTAATTGCCCACTGGGCACAGAAGTTAGTTCAACATTTGATTTGGCTAAGTTGTCAACTAACGTGAATTCAATGTGAAATTAACATGGATTTTTTTTTTAAGTTGGGTAAAACAAATATAGATATATATTTGTCACGTGGCAAATACAACAGGTGTAGACTTTATCGTGAAATGCTTACTTACGAGCCCTTTCCCAACAGAGTTAAAAAGTAAGAAAAGATGAGCAAACAAATAATAACGAAATAGTAACACAAAATAATAATAACGAGGCTATATTGAAGGAGTACCAGTACCGAGTCAATGTGCAAGGGTATGAGGTAGTTGAGGTAATTGTGGTAATACACTACATGACCAAAAGTATGTGGACGCCTGCTCGTCGAACGTCTCATTCCAAAATCATGGGCATTAATATGGAGTTGGTCCCCCCTTTGCTTCTGTAACAGCCTCCACTCTTCTGGGAAGGCCAGCCTGCACTCTTCTGGGAAGGCTTTCCACTAAATGTTGGAACATTGCTACGGGGACTTGCTTCCATTCAGCCACAATAGCCTTAGTGAGGTCGGGCACTGATGTTGGACAATTAGGCTTGGCTCGCAGTCGATGTTCCAATTCATCCCAAAGGTGTTCGATGGGGTTGAGGTCAGGACTCTGTGCAGGCCAGTTCTTCCGCACCGATCTCGCCAAATAGTTTCTGTATGGACCTCGCATTGTGCACGGGGGCATTGTCATGCTGAAACAGGAAAGGGCCTTCCCCAAACTGTTACCTAAAATTTGGAAGCACAGAATCGTCTAGAATGTCATTTTATGCTGTAGAATTAAGATTCCCCTTCACTGGAACTAAGGGGCCTGAATTTTTCTTCTCCACCAAACTTTACAGTTGGCACTATGCATTGGGGAAGGTTGCGTTTTCCTGGCATTCGCCTAACCCAGATTCGTCCGTCGGACTGCCAGATGGTGAAGCGTGATTCATCACTCCTGAGAATGCGTTTCCACTACCCGGAGTCCAATGTCGGTGAGATTTACACCACTCCAGACGACACTTGGCTTTGCGCATGGTGATCTTAGGCTTGCCTGCAGCTGCTCGGCCATGGAAACCCATTTCATGAAGCTCCTGACGAACAGTTCTTGTGCTGACGTTGCTTCCAAAGGCAGTTTGGAACTCGCTATTGAGTGTTGCAACTGAGGACAGATTATTGTTATGCTCTACGTGCTTTAGCACTTGGCTGTCCGTTCTGTGAACTTGTGTGGCCTAACACTTTGTGGCTGAGCCCCGGTGTCGAGGTAATTGAGGTAATATGTACATGTAGGTAAAGTTATTAAAGTGACTATGCACAGCAGCGTAGAAGGGGAGGGGGGACAATGCAAATAGTCTGGGAAGCCATTTGATTAGATGTTCATGTAGGTATGGGCTAAAAGTGACTAGGCAATCAGGATAGATAATAAATAGAGTCGCAGCAGCATTTGTGAAGAGTGTGAAAAGTTGTTTATGTGTGTGTGTGGCATCAATATGCATGTGTGTTTGAGCGTTTGTAATGTGTGTATGTGTGTGTTGGAGTGTAAGTGTAGTATGTGGGTAGAGTCCAGTGAGTGTGCATAGAGCCAATGCAAGAATGTCAGTGCAAGAAATTCCCTTAGGTTGATAACTTTTTTCAAATCCAATCAGTTTTCCATGTTGATTCAACATCATCACATTGAATTTTTTGGTTGAAATGACGTTGAAACAACGTTGATTCAACCAGTTTTTGCCCAGTTGGAGGGTACTCACTCTCATCTCAAATCACATTGAAACTGGCAACTAATTCAGAAGAACGAACGATAAATCAGGCTAGTCATTAAACACAAAGGATAACAAAGAGAATTTGATTAATTAAAAGAGCTTCTATCTGTCCCCCCCCAAAAATGTGCTTATTGTACTCACAGTCAGTACTACAAATCAAAATTAATTCAATCATAACAATGGACTTCCTTCAAGGTTTTGTACAATTTACTTGTATTACCTGGGGAGCTTTATACTTCTGATGTGTCTGCACCTGTCATTGGAGACAGGTGTCCTTGGTTGCACTTGTAGTCTTACTTCCTTCGGAAAATAAGCTATGTGGCACTTAATGGAATAGATTAATCTGAAATAGGCTGTGACACTCAAGTGCCCTATGGCTTTGTTCCAGTTTAGATGGTTTAGGTTCAGGTAAAATTCTTGGATATCCCCACTCAGGCTGGATTTCAATAGGACTTAAAAACCTCTTGGGGATTGGTGGGGCGCTAGCCCCACTCCCGACACTACCCGACACTACCCGGTGAAATGTGAGGCGCCAAATTCAAAATCCAAAAGTTGAATTATTAAGCATCCACCAATATACAAGTGTTCCATACTCATCAAAAGCTCTGTTTCTTGGCAATATCACAGCATTGTCAGATTTCAAAAAGGCTTTACGGCGAAAGCACAACATTTGATTGTTTGAGGGTAGCACCTCACATATTTTTCTCATAGTCATGAATTCATTAGCCATCACGGCACACACATAACACATTTCACAGCGAAAACAAATCAATTACCTGTTGAAGAACTTCTGCTGAGGTCTTCCTAAGTGTCCAACGAAGACAATCCATGGTTCTTTTGTTAGAAAAAGTCATGTATTTTATCCATAAATCTCCATTTGGTTTGCGCGTTATAATCAGAAACTACAGCGTCCACTACTCCATTGAAACGTGACGAGAACTCGTTCATCTTATACCTATAAACTTGTCCAAGAACAATCAAACATAGTTTTAAATGTATCCTTAGGAACACTNGATTTCCTCTTCTTCTCTGCTCTAATTCATCTAAACAGAATCAAAACACTTTCTCGAGACTGTTGACATCCAGAGGAAGCGATCGGTACTGCATTCATATGCCCTTATAAGGGCATTTTCATGAGGGAGGGGTTCCAAATGAGGCACTCTGTGAAAACCACTTTTTCCAGGACAGAAATTCCTCGGGGTTTCGCCTGCCATATCCGTTCTGTTTTACTCACAGACAAATGGTTAACAGTTTTACAAAATTCAGAGTGTTTCCTATCCAATGGTACCAAATATGTGCATATCCTATTTTCTGGGCCTGAATGGGAGGCATTTTACTTTGGGCACGCCAGGCTCTCCAAAATGGTCACCTCGTGTGCTCATCCCTAAGAAGTTAAACGCCATTTTGTAAGCCAGCATAATGTGACTTGATGCTGGTTCCACTAGCAAAAACACAGTGAAGGCTGGTCACCAGCGAAAGCACAACGAAGGCTGGTCACCAGCGAAAATACAACGAAGGCTGGTCACCATCCTGTGCTGGTCTATGCAGATTTTTACAGCAGGGAATATGAATAGGCAGCAATGTTTTATTGGACAGTTATGTTATTCTCTAATCAAGTAAGGGGTCAGTGAGGTCTTGGATTGTTGGTAGCCCTATGAAATCCCTGTGATGAATTTTTCTAAACATATCTTTAGAGAAGCTAAGTTGCAAAGAAGCTAAGTTGAGGTACCATATTTGTTCCTATCCGCATACTGACATCAGGCTTTACAAAGTAAACCTTTAACTAAGCCCCTGGAGCCCCAACATGTGCATGTGCCAGTTTTCGTGCAAAAGTTTGCGTTTATACAAATTGAATGTAAGAATGTGCTCACCTCCCCGCAAACTTTAGACCATCCGTACGCACATCTCCTAGTGGTTGAAATATTGCACTGCAAGCTGGCAAATATGTTTTTTGTGCAAGTCGGGATATGATGAAAAGTTTATTCATAAAAAAACTAAAAACAGGAAAACATTAACAAGAATACAACCATTTTCCATTAGTGAGAAGAGCCAAAATCGATGATTTATTTTTACAAACTAAAATAATTAGACATAGGAATCTTATAATTAGGGATAGATCAACATTTACAGAATGGGTACCTGGAGGGAAATGGGGAATATAAATACAAGAATACAAAAATATAAACTCAACATGCAACAATTGCATTGATTTTACTGAGTTACAGTTCATATGAGTAAATCAGTCAATTTATATAAATTCATTAGGCCCTAATCTATGGATGTCACATGACTGGGAATACAGATATGCATCTATTGGTCACAGATACCTTAAAAAATAGGCCTCACAATGGGCCTCAGGATCTCATCATGGTATTTTTGAGCATTCAAATTGCCATCGATGAAATGCAATTGTGATCGTTGCCGGTAGCTTATACCTGCCCATACCATCACCCCACTGGCACCATGGGGCACTCCGTTCACAACGTTGACACGACGTCATGGTCTGCGGTTGTGAGGCCGGTTGGACGCCTTGCCAAATTCTCTAAAACTACATTTGATGCGGCTTATGGAAGAAAAATGTACATTCAATTATCTGGCAACAGCTCTGGTGGACGTTCCTGTTGTCAGCATGCCAATTACACATGTCCTCAAAACTTGAGACATCTATGGCATTGTGTTGTGTGACAAAACGGCACATTTTAGAGTGGCCTTTTATTGTCCCCAGCAGAAGGTGCACCTGTGTAATGATCATGCTGTTTAATCAGCTTCCTGATATGCCACACCTGTCAGGTGGATGGATTATCTTGGCAAAGGAGAAATGCTCACTAACAGGGATGTAAACAAATGTGTGCACAACATTTGAGAGAAATAAGCTTTTTGTGCATATGGAACATTTCTGGGATCTTTTATTTCAGCTCATGGGACATGGGACCAACACTTTACATGTTGTGTTTATATTTTTGTTAAGTGTATATTTTGCTTGAAGGCAGGGCCATCCATTTTCCTTTCAGATGGATACAATTTTCTCCATGTAATCCTTACTATAAATAACGATCACTCCCTTAGACATTGGAATCTTTTTTCTATTTATTTTACTTTCATAACCATTGCAGAATATTTCCCTTACCTTTCTGGGCATATAACAAAGTACCATGCACATCTCTCATTTAATTGGACCTATTAGCCTAGTAAATAGATAGGCTATATGTATTTCAAGCTTTGGCAATATCATAGGCAGTGCGGTTTATAATACCGGTATATATTAGAATTTAACAGCTGATCTTTTACAATGAAGTAGGCCTATGTGTCAAATTTAAAGTTTAACGTTTTTATTGTCATTTGCAAAAGTACAGTGAAATGCCTTTGCTTGCTCTTTCCCAACAATGCAGTAATGAATATCAGGAGTACTATACAACATTTATAAAAAAAGTTATTTAGAACAAAAACACAAGAAATAGAACTGACGCTACTGTAAGTAGTGTAATTGCATTTATTTTTGTAGCCTGCCCTACAATGTTTCAGAATTTGCAGGCAGGCCATCATATTTAGGTTGGGGGAAAAGTCGATATTAAACATTGTTGAATTCAAACATTCTGCTGACAGGTCCACAACAATTTGCCATCCTTCGTTTTCTCATTCAGAAACAAACAGTCATTTTCCAGACACAGCATATTACTGCTAAAGATTAAAACATTCTGCTAACACTTTAAATAGACCGTAGCTTATGTAACATATTTTACATTATGGGTAGGCTATAGTATTGCTGTGTGTGCGATAGGAGCGCAACATCATTGCCTATTTAATCTCAGAGCCTACACCAAGGCAGGACATATTAACCCAATAATCTATAGATAAATGAAATATTGAACAACAATTTGTCTTTTGCAAGCCGTGGCCTAATAATGCCAAATGTTCCAAGTTATACAGCAAATAAAGGGTGTTATTGTCACCATAATAGGTGAATGGAGGCGGTTTCCAGGTGGAGTTTCAATGCTAGTCCATGAACGCTTTTTACGACAGGTCTGATTTATAATGGGAAACAGGCGTATGTATGGTGTGCACCAAGAAATTAAATCTCAATATTTTTGTATGTGCGCAGACTTCTCAGAAATGTTGCATGCAGAAATGTTAAAGGTTATAAGAGGCCCCTGGAGAGAATCATGTGACAGACATAAAACAACATTCTGCTGCAATTGATCATGTCATAATCATTAGCTATACAATAAATTGGTCTGTCAGAACCGGTTGAAAACCTCAAGCTTTTATGTCCAACTGTTGTAACATATTTAAAATGCATAAAGTATGCTGAACAGCATTCAAAATAAGACCGCAAAATATACAGGAGTGTGAATTTCTGGCTGTTTTGACACTTATTTGCATAGCATTTGAATGATGAGACTCATGGTAATTCGGCAGCCTGTTTGATGTGTCTGAGGACACAGTTTCAAATTAGAAAATGTAGCCAGAGAAGATGAGAGCAGAGTACTTAGTTCCCAAAAGCAACGGCATAATCATCCAAAGGATGACCTCTTCAATCCAAACAGATGGGTCTCACTCGATGCCAGCCAGAGAGACAGGATGCAGAAGAACATCTATGTGGGAGAGAGGGGTATTCGAGACAAAGTCTTGGGGTGTGAACAGAAGTCAAAACATTGCTTTTTTGTTGTAAAATTTGTATGGGTATAACGGAACATGTTGTGGTGTGTGTGTGTGTGTGTGTGTGTGTGTGTGTGTGTGCGCGTGTGTCCATATCCAATAAATATCAGGGTGCAAAATGGGTTGCAGGTGTTGGGTCACTTAGTTGGGTTGTTTTCTTTAAAAGAGCAAGGTTGTGTTGTTGATGACTGGAGATTGAGACTGGATGCGTAGTTTAGTAGCGGTATGGCTTTAAGATAGGTGGCTAAAAATAACTATGAGAGTAAATGTCGTACCTGTTCATCTGTTGTTGTATAGTTCTCACATGGTAAGGTCGAACATTGACATTTTTGTAGCTTCAACAAGGCTTACAGAAGTGTATGAGTTCCCTAAAAGCCTATGTACAGTAAATGGTAGGTGGTATTTTATGCATTATTATAATATGTAATACATAATCTTAATATTCTAGAATAATGTGTAAAATGCACAAAAAAATAAGGAACATTTTAATTTGTAGTATGTAAACTTAAGATGAACAGGAATGACATTTACTCTTATTGGTGGCCAATAAGATCTATCTGAAAGCCATGCCTCTAACAAGCCATACCTCCTGAAAATAACCTAAGGATTACATTAAAAAAGACCCAGCTGCTAGTTCAGCACAGCATAAGTGTAAAAAAAACACAAATCAAATCAAATCAAATGATTTTGTATACACATGGTTAGTAGATGTTAATGCGAGGGTAGCGAAATGCTTGTGCTTCTAGTTCCGACCATGCAGTATGTCACGACTTCCGCTGAAGTCGGCCCCTCTCCTAGTTCGGGCGGCTACCGGCGGTCGACGTCACCCGGAGTTCTAGCCACCACCGATCCATTTCGGATTTTCTGTTTTGTCTTGTCTCATTCACACCTTGTTCACATTTCACTAATTGCATGTTGCCCTATTTAATCCATCTGGGTCCCCCTGGGTTTTGTCCGTGATTGTGATTCCTGTACATTGTGGCTCCGTATGTATTGCTAGCAGTGGTTATACTACTGGGTTAGTAGTTCGTTTCCTGCTATTAAAAGAAGTTTGGACTCTCTGTATCCTGCGGCTGATTCCATAAGACTTGCATTACAAGAGATATCACACAGTAATATCTAACAAGTAATCTAACAATTTCACAACAACTACCTTATACACACAAGTGTAAAGGAATGAATAAGAATATGTACATATAAATATATGAATGAGCGATGGCCGAACTGCATAGGCAAGATGCAGTAGATGGTATAGAGTACAGTATATACACATGAGATGAGTAATGTAGGGTATGTAAACATTATATAAAGTGGCATTGTATAAAGTGACTAGTGATACATTTATTACATCCAATTTTAATTATTAAAGTGGCTAGAGATTTGAGGCAGTATGTTGGCAGCAGCCACTCAATGTTAGTGATGGCTGTTTATCAGTCTGATGGCCTTGAGATAGAAGCTGTTTTTCAGTCTCTCGGTCCCAGCTTTGATGCACCTGTACTGACCTCGCCTTCTGGATGATAGCGGGGTGAACAGGCAGTGGCTCGGGTTGTTGTTGTCCTTGATGATCTTGTTGGCCTTCTTGTGACATCGGGTGGTGTAGATGTCCTCGAGGGCAGGTAGTTTGCCCCCGGTGATGCGTTGTGCAGACCTCACCACCCTCTGGAGAGCCTTACGGTTGTGGGCGGAGCAGTTGCCGTACCAGGCAGTGATACAGCCCGACAGGATGCAGTTTGTGAGTGTTTTTGGTGACAAGCCAAATTTCTTCAGCCTCCTGAGGTTGAAGAGGCGATGTTGCGCCTTCTTCACCACGCTGTCTATGTGGGTGGACCATTTCAGTTTGTCCGTGATGGGCCCTCACCTCCTCCCTGTAGGCCGCCTCGTCATTGTTGCTAATCAAGCCTATCACTGTAGTGTCGTCTGCAAACTTGATGATTGAGTTGGAGGCGTGCATGGCCACGCAGTCATGGGTGAACAGGGAGTACAGGAGAGGGCTGAGAACGCACCCTTGTGGGGCCCCAGTGTTGAGGATCAGCGGGATGGAGATGTTGTTTCCTACCCTCATCACCTGGGGGCGGCCTGTCAGAAGGTCCAGGACCCAGTTGCACAGGGCGGGGTCGAGATCCAGGGTCTCGAGCTTAATGACAAGTTTGGAGGGTACTATGGTGTTAAATGCTGAGCTGTAGTCGATGAACAGCATTCTTACATAGGTATTCCTCTTGTCCAGATGGGTTAGGGAAGTGTGCAGTGTGATTGCGATTGCGTCGTCTGTGGACCTGTTGGGGCGATAAGAAAATTGGAGTGGGTCTAGGGTGTCAGGGAGGGTGGAGGTGATATGATCCTTGACTAGTCTCTCAAAGCACTTCATGATGACGGAGGTGAGTGCTACGGGGCGATAGTTGTTTACCTCAGTTACCTTAGCTTTCTTGGGAACAGGTACAATGGTGGTCCTCTTGAAGCATGTGGGAACAGCAGACTGGGATAAGGATTGATTGAATATGTCCGTAAACACACCAGCCAGCTGGTCTGCGCATGCTCTGATGACGCGGCTAGGGATGCCGTCTGGGCCGGCAGCCTTGCGAGGGTTAACACGATTAAATGTTTTACGTTGACTGCGGTGAAGGAGAGCCCGCAGGTTTTGGTAGCGGGCCGTGTCGGTGGCACTGTATTGTCCTCAAAGCGACAAAGAAGTTGTTTAGTTTGTCTGGGAGCAGGACATCGGGGTCCGCGACGGGGCTGGTTTTCTTTTTTTGACTGTAAACCCTGCAACACCTCTCGTGTCTGAGCCGTTGAATTGTGACTCTACTTTGTCTCTATACTGACGCTTAGCTTGTTTGATTGCCTTGCGGAGGGAATAGCTACACTGTTTGTATTCAGTCATGTTTCCAGTCTCCTTACCCTGATTAAAAGCAGTGGATCGAGCTTTTAGTTTTGCGCGAATGCTGCCATCAATCCATGGTTTCTGGTTGGGGAAGGATTTAATAGTCGCTGTGGGTACAACGTCACCAATGCATTTACTAATAAACTCGCTCACCGAATCAGCGTATACATCAATGTTATTGTCCGACGCTATCCGGAACATATCCCAGTCCACGTGATTGAAGCAATCTTGAAGTGTGGAATCGGATTGGTCGGACCAGCATTGAACAGACCTGAGCACGGGTGTTTCCTGTTTTAGTTTTTGTCTATAGGCTGGGAGCAACAAAATGGAGTCGTGGTCAGATTTGCCAATATTCTGTCCAATATTTACCTAGCATTGGGTTACAAAAGAACCCAAATTGTATTGTTTTTAACCCAGCATTCGTAAGAGTATAGAAAGAGAGTGTACTAGCTACTTCTATGTGAACTAGTGCCGGCCAGCAACTCCTTTGTCTATAAGGAGTCTGTGAACAAGGGCTGTGTCCCACATGGCTCCCTATCTCCTATATAGTCCACCCTATGGACCCTGTTGAAACGTAGTGCACTAAGTACAGAATAGGGTGCCACTAGGGACAACCAAGGGCTGCCATGTCACTGCTGGATTAGTAATAGCCCGTTTTGCATTCATGCCTTCATGGGTACATGATAGAAACACAGCACTCAGTCTAGAGCACTGGTGTCATGGCACCTACTCAGTTACCATGGGAACAATGTAAGGGCAAGTTCTTAACTGTAAAACTGGACTGAACAGCAGTGGCTGAGCAAAATGACCTGCTCTCTACTGCTACAGTATTTGGTAGGGAGAGAAATCTGACTGCAGCAGTGTAAAAACAAAGGGGGGCGGGCGGGTGGAGGGAGGGGGGGGCTTAATGTAAATTGTCCAGGTGGCCATTTGATTAGTTGTTCAGCAGTCTTATAGCTTGGGGGTAGAAGCTGTTAAGAAGCCTTTTGGTCCTAGACTTGCTGTGGGGTAGCAGAGAGAATAGTCTATGACTTGGGTGACTGGAGTCTTTGACAATTTTTTGGGGCCTTCCTCTGACACCGCCTAGTATATAGGTCCTGGATGTCAGGAAGCTTGCCCCAGTGATGTACTGGGCCGTACGCATTACCCTCTACAGCGCCTTACGGTCAGATGACGAGCAGTTGCCATAACAGGCGGTGATGCAACCGGTCAGGATGCTCTCGATGGTGCAGCTGTAGAACTGTTTGAGGATCTGCGGACCCATACCAAATCTTTTCAGCCTCCTGAGGGGGAAATGTGTTGTTGTGCCCTCTGGTTGCACATGTGACATGCTGGTAGAAAGTTAAAGTCCCCGGCCACTAGGAGTGCCACTTCTGGATGAGTATTTTCTTGTTTGCTTATGGCCTTAAAGAGGCGCTGTTGCGCTGTTGCGCCTTCTTCACCACGATGTCTGTGTGGTTGGACCATTTCAGTTTGTCCATGATGTGTACGCCGAGGAACTTGACTTTCCACCTTCTCAGTCAAGCCTACCACTGGAGGGTCGTCTACAAACTTGATGATTGAGTTGGAGGCGTGCATGGCCACGCAGTCATGGGTGAACAGGGAGTACAGGAGAGGGCCCGCTGATCCCCCAGGTTTGAGGATCAGCGGGGTGGAGATGTTGTTTCCTACCTTCATCAGCTGGGGCGGCCCGTCAGAAAGTCCAGGACCCAGTTGCACAGGGAGGGGTCGAGACCCAGGGTCTTGAGCTTAATGACGAGTTTGGAGGGTACTATGGTGTTAAATGCTGAGCTGTAGTTGATGAACAGCATTCTTACATAGGTATTCCTCTTGTCCTGATGGGATAGGGCAGTGTGCAGTGTAATTGCATCGTCTGTGGATCTATTGGGGCTGTAAGCAAATTAGATTGGGGTCTAGGCTATCAGGTAGGGTGGAGGTGATATGATCCTTGACTAGTCTCTCAAAGCACTTTATGATGACAGAAGTGAGTGCTACGGGTGATAGTTGTTGGGTCATGTCGGTGGCACTGTAGTTGCTTAATTTTTCTGGGAGCGAGACGTCGATGTCCACGACGGGGCTGGTTTTCTTTTTGTAATCCGTGATTGTCTGTAATCCCTGCCACATACGTCTCGTTATTGAGCCATTGAATTGCGACTCTACTCTGTCTCTATACTGATGCTTAGCTTGTTTGATTTCCTTGCGGAGGGAATAGCTAGACTGTTTCCATTCGGTCATGTTTCCATGCGGTGGTTCGCGCTTTCAGTTTTGCACGAATTCTGCCATCAATCCACGGGTTCTGGTTAGGGAAGGTTTTAATAGTCACAGTGGATAAAATATCTCCAATGCACTTCCTAATAAACTCAATCACAGAGTCAGCGTATACATCAATGTTATTGTCTGAGGCTACCCGAACATATCCCAGTCCACGTGATCGAAGCAATCTTGAAGCGTGGAATCCGATTGGTCAGACCAGCGTTGGATAGACCTAAGCACGGGTGTGACCTGTTTTCATTTCTGCCTATAGGAGGGGAGCAACAAGATGGAGTCATGGTCAGATTTGCTGAAGGGAGGGCGGTGGAGGGCCTTGTATGTATTGTGGAAGTTAGAGAAGCAGTGGTCCAATGTTTTGCTCGAGCAGGTGCAACAATCAATGTGCTGGTAGAATTTGAGTAACCTTGTTCTCAAATTAGCATTGTTAAAATCCCCAGCTAGTATAAATGTAGCCTCAGGGTAAATGGTTTCCAGTTTACATAGAGTCTAGTGAAGTTCTTTCAGGGCCGTCAAGGTATCTGCTTGGGGGGGGATATACACGGCTGTGACTGTAATCGAAAAGAATTCTCTTGGAAGATAATGCGGTCAACATTTGATTGTAAGGAATTGTAGGTCAGGTGAACAAAGGGACTTGAGTTCCTGTATATTGTTATGATTACACCATGAGTCGTTAATCATGAGGCATACATCCCCGCTCTTCTTCTTACCAGAGAGATGTTTGTTTCTGTCGGCGCGACGCATAAAGAAAACTGCTGGCTGTACCAACTAACAACACATCCCGAGTGAGCCATGTTTCCGTGAAACAGAGAACGTTACAATCTCTGATATCTCTCTGGAAGGCAACTCGTGCCCTAATTTCATCCATCTTGTTGTCTAGAGACTGGACATTGGCAAGTAGTATGCTCGGAAGTGGTGTATGGTGTGCTCGCCTTCTAAGTCAGACCAGGAGGTTGCTCCATCTGCCTCTCCTGCGGCGCTGACGTCGGCCTTTGGGATTAGAACCAATGTCCAGGGTTGAGGTCCAAACAAAGGATCCGCTTTGGGAAAGTCGTATTTATGATCGCAATGTTGCTCAGTTGACGTTGCTCTTATATCCAATAGATCTTACTGGCTGTATATAATAACACTTATGATTTTCTGGGCTAACAATGTAAGAAATAACACATAAAAAAAAAATTAATGCACAGTTTCCTAAGGACATGAAGCGAGGCGACGATCTCTGTCAGCGCCACCTAGCAACACGTGAGCACAGGTGGTGTCTTCTTTAATTTGGAAAAAAACCCACATCAAATTGATTAACTACTTAGGAAGCAGTGGGGCGCTAGCGTGAAATGTAAGTCGCCAAATTCAAAATCCAAAAGTTTAATTATTAAACATTCATCAATATACAAGTGTTGCATAGTCATCAAAAGCTCTGCTTCTTGGCAATATCACAGCGTTGTCAGATTTCAAAACGGATTTACGGCGAAAGCACAACATTTGATTGTTTGAGGATAGCACCTACAATATTTATCCATTAGCATAAATTCATAAACCAGCGCGGTTCACACAAAACCCATTTCACAGCGAAAACAAATCCCTTACCTTTTGAAGAACTTCTGCTGAGGGCTTCCCAAGTGTCCAACGAAGACATCCAATGGTTCTTTTGTTAGAAAAAGTCATTAATTATATCCATAAATCTCTGTTTGGTTGGCGGGTTATGTTCAGAAAATCCAACGTCGAATCGCCCATTGAAACGTGAAGAGAACGCGTTCAAATATACCTATAAACTTTTCCTAAACAAATCAAATACCAGTTATAATGCATCCTTAGCTATCCTTTTATGAATATTTGCGATAATATTTCACCCGGATTGTCACCTAAACATTATTATTCATTTTATTTCACCCCGCGCGTGGGTCTGAGCGCGGGCTCTTTTGAACAACTGTAAAGTCCAGGGGAATGGTAAAGGACAAGGATAGGCAAGGAGAATGAGGTAAGTGAGGGTCAGAAACATATATCTGACAACTGTAGATCACCTTCGGTATCCATGACGTTAGGTCCTCGACCTAACGGAACTTCTCAATGGGGAGAGTGTTAAACAGAGCAAAGGTCACCAAAAACTGCATTTCCGGATGGATTTTCCTCTGGTTTTCGCCTGCTATATCAGTTCTGTTAAACTCACAGACATTATGTTAACTTCTTAGGGAGCGGCTGCATAGGTGACGGTTTTGGAGAGTCTGGCGTGCCCAAAGTAAAATGCCTGCTCTCAGGCCCAGAAAATAGGATATGCACATAATTAGTACTATTAGATAGGAAACACTCGGAGGTTTCTAAGTGTTAAAATCTTGTATGTGAGTATAACAGAACTGATATAGCAGGCGACAACCCAAGGAAAATCCATCCGGATTTGCAGTTTTTTTTGTAAATGCCCATCTTCTCCATTGTGCCTATTGCATACAATGTTATGTAGGACTGAGACTGCAGTACCTATGGCTTCCACTAGATGTCAACAGTCAACAGTCAAAGACTGGGAATTCTAGGAGTGACCAGAACGGATAGGGACAGGAAGAAGTCACAGAACCACTTTTGTAAACAAGGTTTGACGCGCGCGAGATTGTGAACGCGCACCACTTTATTTTTCTTTCCTATCGTTCACTTTATCGTCCGGTTGAAATATTACAGCAAAACTACACAAAAGGATATCTAAGGATACATTAAAAATGATGTTTGATTTGTTTGTAGAAAGTGTATAGGTATAATTTGAACGTGTTCTCTTCACGGTTCAATGGGCGATTTTATGATCCTAATGCGCCAACCAAACAGAGATTTATGGAGATAATAAATGACTTTTTCTAACAAAAGAACCATTGGATGTCTTCGTTGGACACTTGGGAAGCCCTCAGCAGAAGTTCTTCGAAAGGTAAGGGATTTTATATTAGCGATTTTAATGCGTTTTATGAGACCCGCGTTGGTTATGGATTTATGCTAATGCATAAAATATGAGAGGGGCTATCCTCACACTATCAAATGTTGTGCTTTCGCCGTAAAGCCTTTTTGAAATCTGACAACGCTGTGATATTGCCAAGAATCAGAGCTTTTGATGACTATGCAACACTTGCATATTGATGAATGTTTAATAATTCAACTTTTGGATTTTGAATTTGGCGCCTCACATTTCACCGGGTAGTGTCGGGTAGTGTCGGGAGTGGGGCTAGCGCCTTCTTCTGCAGCTGGGGCTCCGCTGCCCCACTGCTACCTAAATAGTTAAGAAGTGTGGCCTCTTCCCTTTTGACCCTTCAGCCATTGAAGGGTCCCATTTAATGCCATCTCGGTCTCTACCGAATCCCACTTCCGCCTCTCCTGGAACCAGCAACATTGTTCCGTCCATCAGCACCTCCTCCCCAGCGACCACAGGAGGACCCTCAGCCCCTGCTCTAGTCCCAGTCCCTGCTCCAGTCCCAGCCCTAGCTGTAGAAGAGCACCCCCTAATAGAGGGGGGGCTGATAGCAAAGGACCTGGGGTACATCCTTACTGTCCTGAAGTTTTGGGTAGACCGATACAGAAGACTTCCTGTGGTCACCACATGCCTCACCGGGGAAGAATACACGCGCCAGTAGCAGGAGAGGGGTGAGAAGGAGAGGGCCGAGGCAGAGGAGAAAGAGCGTCGGGCAACCCTCAGAACACAGAGAGCACAGGAGAGGGCTGCCATGGATGATACCATTGACGCCATCGCCTCTGCTGGACCTCCCGCTGGAACGAATCCTGACAGCTGCATCACCACCGCCAGTGCCTCCCAGTGTGCAACACCTGTAGGAGCCGCCGGAGCCCCAGCTGCAGAAGAAGGCCACGTGCCTACTCTCCCGGCCACACCATCGTCGGCCCCTCAACCCCACCATTACATACACCAGCTCCTCCAAGCTATTGTTGGCGGTTTCGTCCACCACCATCACCACGATGCACACCACCCCCCCTGTCTGTCACCACCACTCCTCTGGACCAACTGCTTCCTCCGTCTACCCTGGTCACACCACCATAGCAGCCTTGTCTGGTGTCCCTGCCCCCTGCAAATTGATTACAGCCACCTCCACAGGTAAACATGTTTAATTACAAAAAAAGTTTAACCTCTCCGGGATCACTGGGGCGCTAGCGCCCCACTCCCGACACTACCAGGTGAAATGTCAGGCGCCAAATTCAAAATCCCAAAGTTGAATTATTAAACATCCACCAATATACAAGTGTTTCATACTCATCAAAAGCTCTGTTTCTTGGCAATATCACAGCGTTGTCAGATTTCAAAAAGGCTTTACGGCGAAAGCACTACAGTTGATTGTTTGAGGGCAGCACCTCACATACTTTTCACATAGCCATGAATTCATTAGCCAGCGTGGCACACACATAACACATTTCACAGCGAAAACAAATCAATTACCTGTTGAAGAACTTCTGCTGAGGTCATCCTAAGTGTCCAACGAAGACAATCCATGGTTCTTTTGTTAAAAAAAGTCATGTATTATATCCATAAATCTCCATTTGGTTTGCGCGTTATAATCAGAAACTACAGCGTCCACACCTCCATTGAAACGTGACTAGAACTCGTTCAACTTATACCTATAAACTTGTCCAAGAACAATCAAACATCATTTTAAATGTATCCTTAGGAACACTTTTACGTATATTTACTATAATAAATCAACCGGAATATAAACTGAGCTCTACAGACG
>QNTS01000052.1:840982-865817 GCA_003317085.1 Hucho hucho | reverse complement strand
AAAAAGTCATGTATTATATCCATAAATCTCCATTTGGTTTGCGCGTTATAATCAGAAACTACAGCGTCCACACCTCCATTGAAACGTGACTAGAACTCGTTCAACTTATACCTATAAACTTGTCCAAGAACAATCAAACATCATTTTAAATGTATCCTTAGGAACACTTTTACGTATATTTACTATAATAAATCAACCGGAATATAAACTGAGCTCTATAGACGGAGGGAAACACAATGCGTGCTTGGCGAGAGCGCGCGCCCACTACTATAGAGTTTCAAGGAGGCACTTCCTGATTCCCTCTTCTTCTCTGTTCTAATTCATCTGAACAGCATCAAAACACTTTCTAGAGACTAAGGACATCCAGAGGAAGCGATAGGTACTGCATTCATATGCCCTTTTATGGGCATTTTCATGAGGGAGGGGTTCCAAATGAGGCACTCTGTGAAAACCACTTTCTCCAGGACAGAAATTCCTCGGGGTTTTGCCTGCCATATCCGTTCTGTTTTACTCACAGACAAATGGTTAACAGTTTTACAAAATTCAGAGTGTTTCCTATCCAATGGTACCAAATATGTGCATATCCTATTTTCTGGGCCTGAATGGGAGGCATTTTACTTTGGGCACGCCAGGCTCTCCAAAACAGTCACCTCGGGAGCCGCTGCCTAAGAAGTTAAACTTGTTTTTCTTTCTTTACATATCTACAGTCCATAGCACCAGCACGCAAGGCATGTCCACCTCCTCCAAAACCTCTGCAGCTTCCTCCAAAGGTAATGATGTAAAAAAGTTGAAAATTGTTTTCATGAAACATGCTCTGTTTAACACTACTTTTTCTCTTAACTGCAGCATAGAAAGGAAGAGAAAAGCTCCACCGGCCACCTCTGTCAAGCCACCCATGGCAGCATTCTCAGGTACTTCATAATCTTTGTTTTTCTCTCTCTCAGTTTTATCATTTACTATTGTTGCTGTAGTACTTCTACATTTTACAAAACCATGTTAACTTCTTAGGGAGCGGCAGCAGAGGTGACGGTTTTGGAGAGTCTGGCGTGCCCAAAGTAAAATGCCTGCCACTCAGGCTCAGAAAATAGGATATGCACATAATTAGTACTATTGGATAGGAAACACTCTGAAGTTTCTAAAAGTGTTAAACCCTTCCATCACATAGAGCATGTCCTTGCAGCGCTGGTGCGGGTAGCGGAATATTCTGATTTGTTTACAATGTAGGAGTGGTCAAAATGGCTGAGGTCTCCAGCTACCTTGGTGAACTCAGCATTTAAAGGGCCAAAGTATGCCATGTCCAGCGGCTGCAAAACATGGGTGTAGTGTGGTGGAAGACAAAGAAGTATAACCCCTTCCCTTAGTGCCGCCACGAGCACCTCCGGGTCCATGTGGCTCTTGTGTCCATCGAAGAGGAGAAGGAGAGGGGGCTCTTTCACTGCATGCTGAATGTAGTGCTGAAACCACTTCCTGAACAGGTCCCCATCAATGTAGCCACTGTTTGTCCATACAAGGCTTGGGAGGGGGCTCCCAGTGTGTAGTGGCCACTGGGGAAACACTTGGGGTAGATGATAAATGGGGGGCCATCCTCTCCAGCTGCGTTGAAGCAGGCTAGCACTGTGCTCCTTGGTTCCCGGGGCCTGCTGGTACACGTGTTTTGCACCCCGGGGAGCCAGCACTTTGTGCCTGCTCTGGTCACTACGAAACCCAGACTCACCTCCAAGTGCTTCTCATAAAAAGTAAAGAAGGTGTCCATCATCGGACGTGTGGCACACTCAGCTCTCCCCCTGTCTAGGGTGTCCGGCTTCCTCATAATCAGGTTCTTGTGCCTCCTCCTGAACATTTCCCACCACCTCTTCCCCAGTGGTTTCCCCTGAGTCCCGAAACCTAAAATAGAATAGAATATAAAATTGTCCATCCAGGATGAAAATGTTTGTTTTGGCATCACCATACACATCCACATTTACATCACACACATTGAGAACAGTCAGTCCAGAATTCTACATACATAAACACATAGAACACCAAATACCTGCGTATTATGTTGCCGTATTTCATCAGCCTCTGTCTGGTGAAGGGGAACCCATGGTTGGCGCAGTAGATACAGTACTGCACAAGCAATGTGGGTGGTCCACTGCAACAACCATGGGTCACCCGGCTGCTCAGCCAGTCCGCCAGGGTCTGCCGAGATACACCATGCACCTTGGTAGATAAGAAAAGAAAACTGTTACTAGCAGATCAAATTCACATACACGTGGTCATCTCCTAAAAACAAAGGATGCCTAACCTTGGCAGCCTGGCGGATAGCCATCCCTGCCCCGCAGTCCTCCATGGCATGGAACTTGTCTACCTCACTCCATTGCTTCCTCTTGACTTTCTCCATGCTGTGGAGGTAAATACATGCCGCTAAATAACTTGCCACACTATACACATTTTTAAAACAGAACTCAATCTAAATATGTATAAACATTTACATTTCAGAGCTAAGGCATTGAAAGGTGCTAAAAGTTTTCACAATAACTGAAAGAGTACCCATGTTTTTGTTTGATGTTATCTGTTATGAAAATGTGTGTCCCAATTAGTTTAATACTGATGCATGCATTGTAACATTTGACTAAATACTGCCTCTATGTAGCTGTTGTAAGATTGAACATAGCCTACAGTGATAAGTGTCAAAAGGTTAATGGTTCAAAGTTCAAAATGTATTTTTGCAGATTGTGCAAAACGCCACCGTCAGAGGACTCCAATTTTGATACGGTAAAGCTTGACAACATTCAGTTGTTTCGTTATATGTATTATCTGACGCTTACAATTTATTTCCTTCTTCTTACTTGACAGTTATATCAACAATTAGCAACCAAGCTAGCAACATAAAAAAATCCGTTAGCTATATTTCAGAGGTAAAAAGTTGGATATTAAATTGTGTGGTCTGTCGCGCAGACAGATTTTACAATATACAGCGTGTCCTACAAACTTAACTTACATAAATTGCAATAAAAATCGGTGGTCAGTTAGCTAGAAGGTTGTTTTAAGTTGCAAAACCTACCGTTATTTTCCAGTACATTTAAATGTTGAGCTCGAGGTGATTTGGTTCTCCAACCACTAGAAAGAATTCGAAGTTAGGGGGTGACCGATGTTGGGGGAAAATGATCCCAACGCAGGACGTAATGCTAGTTAGCGATCCATCCACCTAACATTAGCTAGATAGCTAACAGTACACTAACATGAAATGAAAATACTTTGTCAAAATTAGAGTGTAGTCTTTTGTTAAGACATGAAGCTAGCTAGCTAAACAATGAACCATAATCACAACTCATTACGTTACTACCCTGCATGAATCTGCAGGTAGCTAACCAACCAGGTTCTATGGCTATAACTAGTCAAGCAAATGTGTCTTAGATACGAAGAATAAGATCATACACTAACAGTACACTTGAAATGAAACCATTTTCTGTCAAAATTAGAAACGTGTAATATCTGAAAATGTAGCTAGCTAGACTATCTTACCATTATACATCATGGTTGGACCCGTTTCCTGTCTGATACCATGCATGGTTGCCCTTAGTTTGACGATGTTATCCAGACTGCTGTTTTCTCCATCTCCTCAGCTGTCATACTTGAATTCCACGATTACCTAGACATACTTACCAGCTCCAATAGACAGACGCGTGCTATATGGCAGACCAATCCAAACTCAACTCTCGGCATGTCCAGCCCACTCAGCCAATCATGGCTAGCAGGAAGGTTGCTCCCTTTTTATTTGGCTAAACCAACTAGGCTCATTATTTAACCATTTTATTTGTATTTACAGATGGCATACAAGTTTGATATTAAGGCACATTAAAGTTCTCATGTTCGAGAAGGCATCTCTGCCAAAAAACGCATTTTGATAAAATATGTTTTACGTTCAAACAGCTCTCCTGTGAAGTCGTGACTTGCGACATGCGCCTAGTTTCCTGAATCGGGTCACAAATGTGGACAGTTCTCCTAACTTCTTCAAAATGCACCTCAGACTTCGGAGCTAAGATGGATGCCTGTGAAAAGAACCTGATCACTTTTTTTAGGGGGCATTACGGCCACCTTAGGGGGATGCCGCCGGGAAATTTGAGGCATTTTCAAGTGCTTTTCAAATTGTGAATGAGTCTGACGAATTGTTTGCATACTGTGCAAGAAACAAAGCAGAGCTCATGTCTTTCATGCAACTTTTTTCAAATCATCATTAGAGTCACATCATGCAGCCTTAGAATGTAAGCTCAGCAAAAAAAGAAACGTTCCTTTTTCAGGACCCTGTCTTTCAAGGATAATTGGTAAAAATCCAAATGACTTCAAAGATCGTCATTGTAAAGGGTTTAAACACTGTTTCCCATGCTTCTTCAATGAACCATAAACAATTAATGAACATGCACTTGTGGAACGGTCGTTAAGACACTAACAGCTTACAGACGGTAGGCAATTAAGGTCACAGTTATGAAAACGTAGGACACTAAAGAGGCCTTTCTACTGACTGCCCAGGGTCCCTTCTCATCTGAGTGAACGTGCCTTAGGCATGCTGCAAGGAGGCATGAGGACTGCAGATGTGGTCAGGGCAATAAATTGCAATGTCTGTACTGTGAGACGCCTAATACAGCGCTACAGGGAGACAGGACGGACAGCTGATCGTCCTCGCAGTGGCAGACCATGTGTAACAACACCTGCACAGGATCGGTACATCCGAACATCACACCTGCGGGACAGGTACAGGATGGCAACAACAACTGCCCGAGTTACACCAGGAACGCACAATCCATCCATCAGTGCTCAGACTGTCTGCAATAGGCTGAGAGAGGCTGGACTGAGGGCTTGTAGGCCTTTTTGCCGGTGGTGTCCTCACCAGACATCACCGGCAACAAAGTCGCCTATGGGCACAAACTCACCTTCGCTGGACCAGACAGGACTGGCATAAAGTGCTCTTCACTGACGAGTCGTGGTTTTGTCTCACCAGGGGTGATGGTCGGATTCGCGATTATCATCGAAGGAATGAGCGTTACAAAGAGGCCTGTACTCTGGAGCGGGATCGATTTGGAGGTGGAGGGTCCATCATGGTCTGGGGCGGTGTTCCAAAGCATCATCGGACTGAGCTTGTTGTCATTGCTTGTTGTCATCTCAACGCTGTGCGTAACAGGGAAGACATCCTCCTCCCTCATGTGGTACCCTTCCTGCAGGCTCATCCTGACATGACCCTCCAGCATGACAATGTCACCAGCCATACTGCTCATTCTGTGCGTGATTTCCTGCAAGACAGGAATGTCAGTGTTCTTCCATGGCCAGCGAAGAGCCCGGATCTCAATCCCATTGAGCACGTCTGGGACCTGTTGGATCGGAGGGTGAGGGTTTGGGCCATTCCCCCCAGAAATGTCTGGGAACTTGCAGGTGCCTTGGTGGAAGAGTGGGGTAATATCTCACAGCAATAACTGGCAAATCTGGTGCAGTCCATGAGGAGGAGATGCACTACAGTACTTACTGCAGCTGGTGGCCACATCAGATACTGACTGTTACTTTTGATTTTGACCCTCCCTTTGTTCAGGGACACATTATTCAATTTCTGTTCGTGGAACTTAATACGTTTATGTCTCAGTTGTTGAATCTTGTTGTGTAAATATTTGTATGAACATATGTTAAGTTTGCTGAAAATATACGCAGTTGACAGTGAGAGGACGTTTCTTTTTTTGCTGAGTCACAACTAAAGTTGCATACTTAACTCTAAATTAAGCATATAGGAGGACCTGTTTCTTTGTTAACCACACTGCACAGAATAGCCGCATGTGCGCACTCCATCAGATATCGCTTGGAGAAAACATCCTTTCTATTTTATTCAGCTATGTTCAACTGTATTCTTCATACTATAGAATAATATTAAATAATGCCACGGAATTCTAAGCAAATCTTGTCTGCTAAATGAACTAGTGTAAGCCACAGCCATATGGCATAGCCAGATCAGGGCCTAACAGAAGGACAACTCAAAGTATGCTATTCTGTTCTTCTGAAATAGACTACATTTTCTTCATATCATGTTTCTTTAGACCTGTTTAAAATAAAATAGATTCATTGTGATGGTGTAGTCGATATTAAATGGATATATTAGACTTTTTAAAATGTAGATGTTCCAAAGGTCTGCATCAGTGGCTTGTAGGCGATGCATGGAATTCAGGAGATGCTAAATGTGTTTATGTTAATCAATGGTCAACTACCGTGAGACCTGCAGTTATTTTCTTGACAATCACCGGCTGACGAAATTTCATGACCTCCACAGCCCTAACAACATCCAAGCTGAGAATATTGAATTTGCCTCAATACGAATTGGTAGTTATTTGGCCTGAGGCTATTTCAATCTCCATGTTATACATCTGTGGTAAAGACCATTCCAGTCACTATAGTATTTAGATGTTTATTTCCTGACTTTATCACCCTTTATGCCTTTGCTAATAAATTACATATCAACCAGTATGCAGTGTTTATGAAGACCTTATGAATGCCCTATGAAGCCTGCATAAAGTGTGACCAAAAACTACTTTTTGTTTTCTGTATGCAAAACTGGTTGCCAAGGCACCTAATTACAATAATGATAATAGCCAGCATGGTGGTTATTGAAGTGTCACAGGGTCACAAAGAGTAGACCCTTTGTTCTCAGGAACAGCTCTTTGTGTGCATAAAAAATGGAACGCTATTCAATAGAACTCGAAATTAGAATACTAATTGTCGGTTGTAATTTAATAGGATCTCTATGCCTCATTCCCTATATACGGCACCATGTTTGACCAGGGCTCATAAGGAATATGGCATAATTTGGGACATCAGCCTTATCTAGTGGAAGTTTTTAAAGAAATCTCATTACAGTTCCAGACCGGAGGAAAAAAACTGCTATCTTCCCTTTCCCAAAATGTAAATATGGGTAAAGAGAAAAGTTCCCCATTCTAGATGACATCCAAGATGCAAATGCAGGTGGCAGATAGCCTAGCGGTTAAGAGCATTGGGCCAGTAATCGAATGGTTGCTGGTTTGAATCCCTGAGGCGACTACGCAATTAAAAAAAAATCAATGTTCCCCTGAGCAAGGCACTTAACCATCATTACGCCTGTATGTCGCTCTGAATAAGAGCTTCTGCCTAGTTAAAAAATTTTATGAAAGCAGGTAGGGCCTGCTTTTCTTTTTTAGCAATAACTATGGTAGGGTTACGGCTCGGGTTTCACTAATTTGATAATTAACATTTTGTAGCTGAGCCATTTAATACATTTTTTTTTAAACCTTTATTTAACTAGGCAAGTCAGTTAAGAACAAATTCTAATTCTTACGCTGGGCCAATTGTGCGCCGCCCTATGGGATTCCCAATCATGGCCGGTTGTGATACAGCCTGGAATCGAACCAGGATCTGTAGTGATGCCTCTAGCCCTGAGATGCAGTGCCTTAGACTGCTGCGCCACTCGGGAAACCCATTTGCTTGTGCTAAGATCATAACATGGTCAGAAGTGCTTCGACCTCATCAAAAATAAGACAGGAGAGATTATTTCACAAACAATAATAATGTTCCTTGAGTTTTGTCAGAGTTTAGAGTGATGAAAAGTAGCTAACAGCTAACTGCTCTCTCATGTCTCTTCATTGAGCAGAGCAGCCCAAGCCGAGCCATTGCTATGGCAATTCACGCACCCAGATCCGCCATGAACAGAGTGCATGAAGAGCAAGCTGCCTGCGTGCAGGGAGCGAGTGACAGATAGAGGAGTAGCTAATGGATTTACTAACGAAGGAAGCTATTTCTGATTTTGGACAGGGACGGTCCCTAAATTTGTCAGATGCATTCGGTCCTGGGTAGGGTAGGGTCTGAATGTCGCGGGCATGGATAGAGCTCTGGGTTAAATTCATGCCCGAACAGGGCTCTTGTGTGTGTGTGTGTGTGTGTGTGTGTGTGTGTGTGTGTGTGTGTGTGTGTTTGAAGGATGGATGTGAGGCTGATGTGCTGGTGTCATGGCAGGCACCCTATTCACAATGACTTGTTTTAATTTGAAGGTGGAAAGTTAAGTTCCTCTGCGTACACGTACAATATATTTATGCTGGGAGTCGTCATGGTTGAGATGCAACACATGTAGGTAGTGTTGTTTTGCTGTAATCCAATTTTAATTGAACATGGTAAGGCTAAGATATAGTGTACAATAAAATACAATCAAACTCTGCATTTGACATATCGGGTCTATAACATTGTTTACACAGTGTTAGTTAATGAGCTGTGATTAAATAAGTGTTGAACGGGTGGTTGAATTTATAGAATTAATTTATAGTGCGCTCGATATTGTATTGAAACTCCACTCATGAGTGAGAGTGTATGTACACTATTGAGGCCACATGAAACCTTATTCCCATTACTACGTGACAATATACCATTACTCTAGTCTACTAGGCCGCACTGCACATATTCCATTGGGTTACTAGGTACAGTATATGGGGATATACCATCCCTCCACAGGGCAGGAATACATTTGAATCCAGTATCAATCAGGTTAGCACAGACCCATGATACCTAGGATGCTGGGCTACACTGGAGAGGTTGTCTTCTGGAGGAGGAAATTGATTCCTGACACAGGGGCATATGTCACCATCACCAGAGACAAGAGAGAAGATGCTAAAGTTACAGTGCCTTCAGAAAGTATTCATACCCCTTGACTTATTCCACGTTTTGTTGTGTTTCAGGGAACATTTATTTTTCTCACCCATCTACACACAATACCCCATAATGACAAAGTGAAAACAAGTTTTTTGGCATTTTAGCAAATTGATTGAAAAGGAAATACAGAAATGTCATTTACATAAGTATTCTCTAAGAGCTTTGCACACCTGGATTGTAAAATATTTGCACATTATTATTTTTAGAATAATTCAAGCTCTGTCAAGTTAGTTGTTAATCATTGCTAGACAGCCATTTTCAAGTCTTGCCATAGATTTTCAAGACGATTTAAGTCAAACTGTAACTAGGCCACTCAGGAACATTCAATGCCGCCTTGGTAAGCAATGCCTTGTGTTTTAGGTCATTGTCCTGGTGAAAGATGAATTTGTCTCCCAGTGTCTGTTGGAAAGCAGACTGAACAAGGTTTGCCTTTAGGATTTTGCCTGTGCTTAGCTCGATTCTGTTATTTTTATCCTAAAAAACTCCCTAGTCCTTACCGATGACAAGCATATCTATAACATGATGCAGCCACCACCATGCTTGAAAATATGAAGAGTGGTACTCAGTGATATATTGTGCTGTGGAGCCATCCTCCGTTTTCTCCTATCACAGCCATTAAACCGTGTAACTGTTTTAAAGTCCAATTGGCCTCATGGTAAAATCTTTGAGGGGTTTCCTTCCTCTCCGGCAATTGAGTTAGGAAGGACGCATATATTTTTGTAGTGACTGGGTGTCTTGATACATCATCCAAAGTGTAATCAATAACTGCAACATACTCAAAGGGATATTCAATGTCTGCATTTTTTTTCTTCTCCCAATAGGACCCTTTGCAAGGCATTGGAAAACCTCCCTGGTCTTTGTGGTTGAATCTGTGTTTGAAATGCACTGCTCGACTGAGGTACAGTACCTCACAGATAATTGTATGTGTGGGGTACAGAGATGAGGTAGTCATTCAAAAATCATTTTAAACACTATTATTGGACACATAGTGAGTCCATGCAACTTATTGTGTGTTGGCCAGTGGCACAAAATCTTAATATAATCCATTTTAATTTCAGGCCCTAACAACAAAATGTGGAAAAAGTCAAGGGTGTGAATACTTTCAAAAGACATTGTAAAAATGCCTTGAGGGAAATAAAACACACTCTAGGTCTACCTACAGTATATGCTGTCACCGTGTGTGTCCTATCCCATCACCGTTGAGTCTCAATAGTTAGGTGGTGTGTGATGTCTTATAACACTTGCTCTAGCCATTTCATTTCTCCTGGTTGGCAGTTGTATCTATTCAATCTCCCGCTTCTTCTCCCCCACTCTAATGCTGCTCTCTGCTTTCTCTTCTTTCTCTCCAGCGAGCACACATGCTTCTATTAAAATTGTAATACCTTCTTGCGGAATTTATTACGTGTCTAATTGTCCAGCTTCTTCATTATGTGCCCTCGCCTATAGCTCACAGAACATTGCTACACTGGTGCCCAATTACATCCTGTGAGTCAATCCTGCACGGGAACACTGCTTCAAACACATGCAGATTGAATACAGAGGTTTTAAATGCTATTGTTGTATCTGATGTCTACTCCAGATGCGTGAATCAATTTCAGAGAACAGACGCTCGCGATTGCATTTAAGCCCTTTGTCACCAAGGAGGGGAGTGACGTTGCCAATGAATATTTAGAGATTGCTTATAGTACAATAGTATAGGGGTAGAGTAGAGGTATAGGGGTAGAGTAGAGGAGGGTAGAGAGTATAGGAGTAGAGAGTATAAGAGTAGAGGAGTAGAGAGTAGAGTAGTAGAGAATAGGAGTAGAGAGTACAGGAGTGAGAGTATGTGAGCGGAGCGGAGCTGGAGCGAACAAAAACCCATGACTGTAACTAAGGCTGGGAATGTTAATTAGGGCTGTCCACGACTAAATAAAATATTGGTTGACCGAAAGTCTGTTCTTTCGACAAATCGATTGCATGAAATGTTTAATTGTGTATTTTTCCATATATAGACACACCCTGTGTTTTAACAAAATCAACTATATGCATTGAGCTTGTCTGATGCTTTAAGCTTATGGTTTGATGCCTCAAGAGGGCTCCAGAGATATAACCAGAATAAAAAACCTTAACCTGACCCAACTATTCTCCCCCGCTCCTGCTGGCTTTTGAAAATGAAACCTTTGTTATGTTAACAATAAATGTGGAGTTATAATAACTAAAGCTACATTATTGTTGACAAATACAAGTCCACTGCTTCATTTCAGTGTAACTAGTAATACAGTAATCATAACTACATTTAAAGTTTACATAACAAAATTGTCTAAGCTAGGATAACATGACATCTTAAGTGCTCTGAGCTTGAAAAAGGCCACGCCACTAGATGACTGGAAATAACAAGTTGAAACAACCTTAAAGCTAGAGTTATCTGATCTAAAGTCACATTTAAAAGAGTTAACCATTTAAGAGTTAACCACTTAAGTCAAGCCTATGTCATATTGAGTTATTGTAACACAGAGTTCTCAACTTGTTTGGCTGGTGGTGCTACACTGTGGCTACGAGCAAGTCAAGCAGGCCACACACAAATAAATAACTATACTATTAATGACATAACAAACAAGCTTGCCACAGGCTGCAAGTTGAGAACCACTGTTCTAACTCAAAAGAATGGTAAACTTAATATAACCCAGTATGTACAGTTGAACAAAGTTCAGATTTAGTAAAGCTTATATCCATTTTAAAATGACTTTAAATTTACAATGATTGAGTTACTATCAAGAGTTCATTGATCGATTCAACAACTTACATTGAAGTCAATTAATTCTATCTAGCTTGTAATGACAACAAAATAGTCCTTTTGTGTATTTCAGAACATTTATTACACTATGTATTAACAAACACATTTGCAACAATGTATTGTTCCCTAGAATGCATTTTGATTATCATAAAAAAAAATCTAACAATGCATATTTTTAGATGCATGTCTTTGGGTGCATTTAAACGGGCAGCCAAATGCTGCGGCAACTAATTTGTCTTTTAACCAATATCAGATAAGATTATTTTTTATTCCAATGTCCAATAAACCCATACATATTTGTAAATGGAACCATTGAAACATGGTTTTATGGCACGGTAAATAAAAATTCAAACACTGAGCAAAGACAACCTTCAGAATTGTTTCTAAGACAAGTTGGTGTTGAGTGTGAAAAAACAAAAAACAAAATTCTAACATGTTGTAAACATTTTCAGAATGCACTGTATTTAATGGGAAGAGATGATAGCAAATCAATGGTCTCTAACAAAAGACGGTTGTAGTTTGTAGACTGAAGGAGGGCATATGAATGCAGTACCTATCGCTTCCTCTGGATGTCAACAGTCTCGAGAAAGTGTTCTGATTCTTCTTAGCTGCTTTTAGAGCAGAGAAGAAGAGGAATAAGGAAGTGTCCACATAGATGTCTATACAAGTAAATGCGCGCTCACGGCTTGCGCGTTCTTTGGTTTTTTCCTTTCTTATCGCCCAGTTTATATTCCGGTTGAAATATTATACAACATATACATTAACGTGTTCCTAAGGATACATTATCAATTATGTTTGATTGTTCTTGGACAAGTTTATAGGTATAAGTTGAACGAGTTCTCTTCACGTTTCAATGGAGGAGTCGACACTGTTTTTTCTGATTATAACGCGCCAAACGAAGATTTATGGATATAATACATTACTTTTTCTAACAAAAGAACCATGGATTGTCTTCGTTGGACATTTGGGAAGCCCTCAGCAGAAGTTCTTCGCTGTGAAATGTGTTTTCTGTGAACCGTGGAGGCTTATGAAATTATGGTAATGGAAAAAATACGTTAGGTGCTACCCTCAAACAATCAAATGTGGTGCTTTCGCCGTAAAGCCTTTTTGAAATCTGACAACGCTGTGATATTGCCAAGAAGCAGAGCTTTTGATGACTATGAAGCACTTGTATATTGATGCATGTTTAATAATTGAACTTTTGGATTTTGAATTTGGCGCCTTGCATTTCACCTGGTAGTGTCGGGAGTGGGGAGCTAGATTTGTAAGATTTAGGCAAATAACAGCATCGTTGTCAGAGGAATTAACTCAACTACTGCGAGTAAAACAAAAACACACCAATTAGTTGTCGTAACGAATAAGACGGTTCTTCAGCCCATGCACTTTTGCTGTACAGTTTTCTGCACCAATCTTCAAGAATATTTTCTGAACTACCTCAAAAGTGTACCTCAAACATTTTGGGTAATCCATGTTCAGACAATAAAGAAGTCCAATCAAAGTGGCAAAGGCATTTGGGACATTGTGAAGCTCATGTATGATCACCTGCTCTTCTATCACAAGGGCAACGTCCACATTGTCAGCTTGCATTGGGTCATCTGCTGCAGCTCCATCCACAACAACAAGGATACCGATTTTCACTCCGCAGGTGACTTCCTCAGAATCAGTTGTCTTCTGAAAAACTGAAAAAAAATAGACAAAGATCAGAGGCATTGCCCTACAAAACATCCTCCAATAAAACATTTCTGTGAAACTGTCTGAAAATGTACTGTTGTTCTTTTCCTATTTGCAAAAAATAATTTATTGTCCGCTATAGCGCCGCAAAGGACCATGGTCATCCAACACTGAAAATGAGGGGGGAAACCGTGTAAAGCCTCATCTATCATTCAGTGCTGTTTTGTCAATCCGCTCTTTCTACAACATTCACTATATTAAAGGTGCACTGTGTAGAATTCCACCTCTACTACTTTCTTTTTAAACGACCAGCTTACAAAAGCTGTAAAAACTATATTTCTAGAAATTTTAAAAATATAAAAAGTTTAGATAGGACAATGATTCTACAACAAGAAATTAATTTGTTAAACAAAAGCACAGCCTAAAATGCAAAGTTTATATTGAAGACGGACCGGCGCGAGCCCACTGACCAACAATGTTGAAGCAAAACTGATTTTAATACATTTAAAACGTTTTAAATAACAATAAATATTGTTTTTACAGCTTTTGTATAGAATTTGGAATTCCTCACAGTGCCACTTTAATTCTGTTAATTGTCTAACAATAGGGAATTTGACATATCACTAAGGGCACTGCAGTATTGTGTGCTGCCATACACCAGGGATGTGTGATACGTTCAAATATGCTAAAACTTGAGCATACTTACATTTCACAACCGTTGACAGCATCTATCAATAGTTGTTTACATGGTAGTTAGGTATTATCGCCCAAACCTAGTATTGTGTTTAATGTATGGTCCTGATTTTTGCTTTGCAGTCCAAGATAAAGTTGTCCAAGATAAAGATTTAGTTTCTTCTGGACAAACAGCATGCTAAATCACTATTCTCAACTGAATGTCTAGCAAGGGAGTAAAAGTAAAACAACTAAAGCATTGCTAGAAGATATGTCCTTATATACTGTAGTTGGTTCACATTTGATTTGGCCTGTGTGTTATAATCACTTCAGATGGCGACAGACATTCAACTTGACTCCATTGAACGTTACAGTGCTTCATGATTCATAGGAAATTTCACTCCTGGGAGAAAGCATGCGGTTATGTTGTAGGGAAAATTGGTAGGGTCTTCTCGCAGGAAGTATGGCAAGCCTCGGAGCAAAGCCTCTCTCTTCCTTTGATTGGAACTCTAACAACAAAAGCACAATTGACTGTTTTACGACATTCTAAATGTGGTTGTCAATGTTAAGGTCTCATCCCCAATATTGATATCTATTTAGAAAAGTATAAATTATCAATACACCAAAACGTAGGTAATAACTGTACAGAAGACTTTAATGTCAATATAATCGAACGTATGTCTTTGTCAAGACCGTCCATGAGGTGTTTTAGCTCCATCCCTCCACCACTCTTGGCCCGGTAGAATTGAAAGAGCTTGGAAAGATGACTGTCCAGGCATTCCTAAAATGTCTTCTTGAGGTCCACAGACACCAGTCTCATGAACTCCAGAGCAACCTGTTTGAAGCGCATAACATACCAGGAAAGGAATTTTAGGGACAAGGCCACTATGCCTTAAGGGGGTGCCTAATCTGCCAGTGCACTAAAACAATCAGCCAGGGCACTAAGGCCAATGTGGTTGTCAATGTTAAGGTCTCATCCCGAATATTGATGTGTATTTAAAAAAGTAGCAATTATCAATACACCAAAAAAGGCCATCAAGCAAAATAGCCAATTACATTGCTACAAAACTCAAACACATCAGAAGTTAATGTAGGAAAGTGATTAAAATGATCTGCTGCCACTTTCAGACCAAAGGGTTACCATGGTAATGGAGCTACAGTACTTATAGTACTTATTAAATATATCTTGATTTTGCAGTTTAAACTGAAACTAATACTGAAAAACACAGAAGCATGTGATTAAAACATACATAGCCAGGAAACATGAAAACTGTAAGTCTCAGTTAGGATCATTTAAAATGTATCTATGACAGCCTGGGACTGCCACTGTTCTCATTGTTAAATAAAGTTAAAGTTAAGGGATTCAGAGTCAAGCTAGGAAACTAAATGACAGAAATACTTTGAAAACAACTATGGTTTATAGCCATAATTTACTTCAGAAATGTGAGTGAAATGCTTACACTGTATAGAGCCCTGCATTTGTGTGACCTATAAACAGTTAGAGTTATGATTTTTACACCCAGCCTAAGAGCACTACAGATAAAAGGAATACATTTTTGGAAAGCTTATTACATTAAAAACTTATGTTGTTCCTTGTGTCTTCTAATTACCTTCATCTCAAAATGCACAACGGTCTGAAGGGTGTAACGTCCAGGCCTGAGTGTTCAGGCTGGAGTGTTTAGTTTTGTTTTGGTGTTTTGGTGTTCTTCAGTTCTATGGTGTGTATTTCTATGTTGGGGTAATGGTTCCCAATTAGAGGCAGCTGAGTCTCGTTACCTCTAATTGGGAACCATATATATGTTTGGGGTTTTGCACTAAAGTTTGTGGGTTATTGCCTAATGTTATGATTATCGTGTTTAGGTTCATGCCATCGTGTTTAGGTTCATGCCATCGTGTTTAGGTTCATGCCATCGTGTTTAGGTTCATGCCATCGTGTTTAAGTTCATGCCATCGAGTCTAGTTTAGGATTTAGCGTTTGTTTCACGTCAGGTTCTTCGTTTATTGTTTTGTTCCATCTAGTCCCGTTTGCAAATAAAGTATGTATTCTGGATACTTCGCTGCGCATTGGTCTGTCCCAAGAGATAATCGTGACAGAATAACCCACCAAGCAACAAAGACCAAGCAGCGAGAAGACAAGGAGTCCTGGACATGGAGAGAGACGGCGGAGCATCGTCGTCCCAGGAGGAGGAAGAAATCAGCGCAAGCTGAGCGGGGGAGTTACGAGGAGCTATATGGGGCATGGAGCCCGGAGAGGGATAAATATGTTGGGCTTCGCCTGTCTAGAAGGGCCGAACCGCTTCCCCAAAAAACCTTTGGGGTGGGGTACACGAGGAGGTTGGCCGGTTCAGGGGGGACTCCTGAGCCAAATCCTCGTGCTCCTTGGAGGGAGCATTGGAGGGAGCGTCGCACGGAAAGGACACCGTGCTATGCAGTTTTGCGCACGGTTTCTCCTGTGCGGATTCAGAGGCCGGTGCGAAAAATTCCAGCTCCACTCATCAGTCGGGCTAGACTGAGTGTGCAGCCAGGAAGAGTGGTGCCAGCTCTGCGCGCCAGGTCTCCAGTGCGCCTNGTGTCTCCGGTACGTGTCCACAGCCCAGTGCGAGAGATCCCAGCGCCACTCGTCTGTCAGGCCAAGGTCAGTGTGCTACCTGGAAGAGTGGTGCCAGCTCTGCGCGCCAGGTCTCCAGTGCGCCTTTTGGGACCTAGATATCCTGCGGTCCTACGGGCAGAATCTCCGGTGCGAATCCACAGCCCAGTCCGAGAGATTCCAGCTCCACTCACCCGTGAGGCCAGGGTTAGTGAGCTAGCTGGAGGAATGGTGTCAGCTCTCCGCATCAGGTCCCCTGTACGTGTTGTGGATTCAACACGTCCTGTTCCACGTTCCAGGATCCCTGTCCGTGTTGTGGATTCAACACGTCCTGTCCCTGTTCCACGTTCCAGGATCCCTGTCCGTGTTGTGGATTCAACACGTCCTGTGCCTGTTCCACGTTCCAAGATCCATGTCCGTGTTGTGGATTCAACACGTCCTGTCCCTGTTCCACGTTCCAAGATCCATGTACGTGTTGTGGATTCAACACGTCCTGTCCCTGCTCCACGCATCAGGCCCCCTGTACGCCTTCAGATCCCGGCACGTCCTGTCCCTGCTCCACGCATCAGGCCCCTGTGCGCCGTCAGAGCCCGGCACGTCCTGTCCCTGCTTCACGTATCAGGCCCCCTGTGCGCCTTCAGAGCCCGGCACGACCAGTTCCTGCTCCACGCACCAAAGTTCCAGTGAGCATCATGAGTCCAGTATGGCCAGTTCCTGCTCCACGCACCAGAGTTCCAGTGAGCATCATGAGTCCAGTACGGCCAGTTCCTGCTCCACGCACCAGAGTTCCAGTGAGCATCATGAGTCAAGTACTATCTGTTCCGGCAATGGTCCAGGGCCTCCGGTGCGTGAACTCGAGCCAGCACGGCCGGCACCGGAGCCCCCACCTGGGACAAAAAGGACCCACCCGAAGACCCCCCCCACGGACTTTTGGGCGCGGTCAGAGCCCGCGCCTTTGGGGGGGGGGTACTGTAACGTCCAGGCCTGAGTGTTCAGGCTGGAGTGTTTAGTTTTGTTTTGGTGTTGGGTTTCTTCAGTTCTATGGTGTGTATTTCTATGTTGGGGTAATGGTTCCCAATTAGAGGCAGCTGAGTCTCGTTACCTCTAATTGGGAACCATATATATGTTTGGGGTTTTGCACTAAAGTTTGTGGGTTATTGCCTAATGTTATGACTATCGTGGTTAGGTTCATGCCATCGTGTTTAGGTTCATGCCATCGTGTTTAGGTTTATGCCATCGTGTTTAGGTTTATGTCACAGTGTCTAGTTTAGGATTTAGCGTTTGTTTCACGTCAGGTTCTTCGTTTATTGTTTTGTTCCGTCTAGTCCCGTTTGCAAATAAAGTATGTATTCTGGATACTTCGCTGCGCATTGGTCTGTCCCAAGAGATAATCGTGACAAAGGGAGACAAGCTCTTGAGGTATGAAAAACTGTGTATATTATTACTTTCAACAATCACAGAAAATCTTATTGGACCTTTTGCAGATTTTAGATAAGCACTTACTTGTCTGTCTATGAACAGTGCTGGCCATCTAGATTCGATGTCAATCACAAGGGGCTCATCTTCCACAATCTCCTTTCTTCTTAATGAGAAAGTAGTCATCATTGCGACATCAACAGTTACCCAGTCAGGACTTATTTTCTGAATCTCTTCTTGCGTATAATCCTTATTGTTGAAATGACTTCTCAAATTAGAAAAGTACTGCTTAACATTACAGGGCTCAGAAAAATTACAGAGGTCACATTTTATATAAGCAGTAACTGTTTCATGAAAATTTCTTCAGTGTTGAGTAGAGGTCGACCAATTATGATTTTTCAACGCCAATACCGATACCGATTATTGGAGGACCAAAAAAAGCAGATACCAATTAATCAGACAATTTTTTTATATATATTTGTAATAATGACAATTACAACAATAGTGAATGAACAATGAACACTTATTTTAACTTAATATAATACATAAATAAAATCTATTTAGTCTCAAATAAATAATTAAACATGTTCAATTTGGTTTAAATAATGCAAAAACACAGTGTTGGAGAAGAAAGTAAAAGTGCAATATGTGCCATGTAAAAAAGCTAACGTTTAAGTTCCTTGCTCAGAACATGAGAACATATGAAAGCTGGTGGTTCAATATTCCCAGTTAAGAAGTTTTAGGTTGTAGTTATTATAGGAATTATGACGCGTCAACTATTTCTCTCTATACATTTGTATTTCATATACCTTTGACTATTGGATGTTCTTATAGGTACTTTAGTATTGCCAGCCTAATCTCAGGAGTTGATAGGCTTGAAGTCATAAACAGCGCTGTGCTTCAAGCATTGCTAAGAGCTGCTGGCAAATGTAGTAAAGTGCTGTTTGAATGAATGCTTACGAGCCTGCTGCTGCCTACCACCGCTCAGTCAGACTGTTCTATCAAATATAAAATCATAGACTTAATTATAATAAACACAGAAATACGAGCCTTTGGTCATTAATATGGTCAAATCCGGAAACTATAACGTTTATTCTTTCAGTGAAATACGGAACCGTTCCGTATTTTATCGAATGGTTGGCAACCCTAAGTCTAAATATTGCTGTTACATTGCACAACCTTCAATGTTATGTCATAACTTTGTAAAATTCTGGAAAATTAGTTCACAGTTCGTAACGAGCCAGGCGGCCCAAAATGTTGCATATACCCTGACTCTGCTTGCACTGAACGCAAGAGAAGTGACACAATTTCCCTAGTTAATACTGCCTGCTAAAATGAATTTCTTTTAACTAAATATGCAGGTTTAAAAAAATATACTTCTGTGTACTGATTTTAAGAAAGGCATTGATGTTTATGGTTAGGTACATTTGTGAAACTATTGTGCTTTTTGCGCGAATGTGCTTTTGTTAAGTCATCACCCATTTGGCGAAGTTGAAGAAGGCTGTGATTTGATGATCAATTAACAGGCACCACATTGATTATATGCAATGCAGGACAAGCTAGTTAACCTAGTAATATCATCAACCATGTGTAGTTAACTAGTGATTATGTCAAGATTGATTGTTTTTTTTATAAAATAAGCTCAATGCTAGCTAGCAACTTACCTTGGCTCCTTGCAGCCACAAGGTCCTTTTGACGCTGCACTCACGTAACAGGTGGTCAGCCTGCCACACAGTTTCCTCGTGGATTGCAATGTAATCGGCCATA
The DNA here is from genome assembly GCA_003317085.1 of Hucho hucho. Classification (NCBI taxonomy): domain Eukaryota; kingdom Metazoa; phylum Chordata; class Actinopteri; order Salmoniformes; family Salmonidae; genus Hucho; species Hucho hucho. The sequence goes on along the minus strand of QNTS01000052.1, from coordinate 846,246 downwards.
ATCGGCATCCAAAAAGGCTGATTACCGATTGTTATGAAAACTTGAAATCGGCCCATGCCGATTAATCGGTCGTCCTCTAGTGTTGAGTCAAATGCTTCTTGAGTGCTATTTCTGTTTTAAAGGTGCACGGACAGTCTTGATGGATACATGGTAATGGACATAATGTTCTTGCATAATGTCCATGCTTCAATGTGTAATGTCTAATAAGGATGCATTGATTTGATGTGTCAAATCTGCAGTACTTACAGTTCCAAGAAATCATGCTTTTAGATTTCCAAGAATCTAAAAAAGAATGTTTACATAAATTCTTATCAAATTATTCTGAAATTGATAAAAAAAATTCAAGATATAAGTGCTGTCTAGGTAAACCTGTTTACTAACTGCAAAATGTATTTTTATAACATGGTCTGTTTAACATAACATCTCATTACACCCAAACTAACAATTGTAAAATAACAAAATATATACTAACATTACTACTTGCAAGATTAGGTTAATGAATCATTAGAATATTCTTAGGTTTTTAAATCATATATAAAAAAATATAAGGGTTTGCAACCCAATACTAATTTGAAGCATGGCTAGCAAACATCTTTCTTTGTACTATTATGCAGGTTAACAAACTATTTCCAAGCTAGCCAACAAGCAGCTTTCATCAACACATGTGCAATTCCGACCACGCACTATCTAGCGCCATGCTAACTAAACGCACTTTAACTAACCAGCACATGTGCAAATTCGGCCACGTGTCCTAACGGTCCTAACTAACACTATGGTAGGTAACACCATGTTAGACAGCGCGATGCTAGCTAACAGCATACTAGATAAATGCCACAACATACCCTGGAGAATTTACTTAGCTACACATGCCTGTATCTGATGTTTGGCTAGCAAGTCACTGAATACAACCACAATAGTAAAATAAACTGATAACAGCTCATTACCACCCAATCTAATAGTAATTATAACTACAAGCATAGCTACAGTAGCAACAGTTGGCTTTTGTAGCTAGCTACTGTTATACCGGTTATCAAACAAATTACAAGTTAGTCAGCATGTCTGAAAGTTGGCGCCATGTGTTCTGCCAGCAAGAGTGGTACTATTTAACAGCATGATAACAGTAAGCTTTGCTACAATTATACTACAGTACACGTAGCAGAATTGCACAAGTAATCTGATTTAAACTGATATAGTAAAATACTATTTGCCAAACGTAGCCAAATATTTGATTTTCTTTCTTACTTTACCCAAATTACCATTTTAACATGGTGTGTGTGCGGTGCTAACCAGCTAGCTAGCATGTAACATAGTGGCTAATGTCCTTGCTATTCTTGTGCTGGAAAGTTATCCTAATTTTTTATAAAGGGCACTTGTTAACTTACTCAATAGATATTTATACCGTGTAGGTTTCCAAGTAGGTAAATAACATGCTAGTGGTTGTATTGGATATACTCACCTTTTGCCAAGCTACTTTTATACTCAGTCCTGCTTGGAAAGCTGTTGAATGCAGTAGAGGAATTACCGAAGCACAGTCTTGCTCAAGCCACTTCCTGAAATGTGCCGCTGTCTATAAATTACCACTGAGATCTAAAATGAATTGTGCTATTATGACAAGGTTTAAGTAAATAAAAAATGTTTGATTCTAAACATTAATTGGTTACTAAAATTACAAGGAGCAAGTGCTAAACCAAATTAAGTTAGATCTAAACTCAGCAAAAAAAAAAGAAACGTCCTCTCACTGTCAACTGCGTATATTTTCATCAAACTTAACACGTGTAAATATTTGTATGAACATAACACGTGGTCTGCCACTGCAAGGATGATCAGCTGTCCGTCCTCTACACAAACATCACACAATGGGATAGGTGATCTGATGCATTCCGAGTGTTTTTTGTTGTTGTAGTTAATCTCTTTTGTGACCAATTGTAACATTACACATATTACTTTCACTACATTGGCCTCACCAAACACGAATTGTTAGATGGCTAACCATGAAAGTTTAGGCCCAGTGTTAGGATCGCTGATACATGTACATGCATAGAGAAATAGTACATGTAAATCATTCTCCTACAATTTACTCAGTTAGCAGACGTTCTTATCCAGAGGGACTTACAGTTAGTCTTACATGAATAAGCCGTAGGCCTACTTGCTAAGCAAGCAGCTTGGCCTTAGTTACACATGTGTAGACCTTCATGCAGTAAAAACCTGTAACCCTCAGCTAACACAATATGAACCCATAGCCCAGACAATTGGCACAGTTCATGCTATGTGGCTCCATATTCTTTAACATTGCTGCAGTGGTGTCAGAAATGAGAATTAGATATTGCATGTGACTTTTGCCCTCAGAGACAAAAAAAGTATTTATTGGCTGCAAGGAATATGGGGGAAGTCACTCCAGCAAAGTTGCACCAATCAAATTCCATTTAAAACAAACCAATCCACAAAATAACAATTGTGACAATTGTTGGCACCACATGGGGTTTCTTACTTATGAAAAAAGGAACTGTATTGTGGCCTTCCATGGCTTCCTTTAACTGGGGTATAAAAATAAGGCATTTTTCATCAATCACAATGTGGAAAGGCAAAAACACTCACAATCTAAAAAAATAAAAAAATGGTTTCCACTATTAAACAATAGGTACACTATTAGGGCAATAATTAAGAAGTTCAAACCCAGACTGAAACCCACACAGCAGTACGTGTGCAACGGAGGCAGTTGCGCAGACCACTGATTTGACTTCTTGGTTCTGACTTAAAAGTTAAATCGGCTAAGACCTATGTGTTTATTTAACTTAATTTTGTAAGTTAAGTTAATGAACAGATTTGTAGTTATCCTGACTTGACATTTAAAGTCAAGACAACTGTTGTCTTCATTTAGTTCATTTGACTTATTGGCTCTAATTTGAAAGTTGAGGAAACACATAGTTCATAGCTGATTCAACTTGATTTTATAAGGGCTAGGCGTCTTCCGGTGAAACTGGAGGGCGCGCAATTCAAATAAATAACAATACAAATGATGGATATTAAACATTTAGGTACATACAAGGGTCTTATATCAGTTGAAGCTTAAATTCTTGTTAATCTAACTGCACTGTCCGATTTACGGTAAGCTTTACAGCGAAAGCATGCCATGCGATTGTTTGAGGACGGCGCCCCACATCAAAATATTTTTCCACCGGCACAGGTTTCATAAATTCACAAATAGCGATTAAATATTAACTTACTTTTTGAAAATCTTCCTCTAATTTGTCACCCAAAGGGTCCTAGCTATAACATGTAGTGTCGTTTTGTTAGATAAAATCCTTCTTTATATCCCAAAAAGTCTGTTTAGTTGGCACCATCGATTTGAGTAATCCACTCGTACAACATGCCAAGATAGGAATCCGAAAATCTACCCATAAACTTTGTTTCAACAAGTCAAAATAAGTTTCTATTTAATCTTCAGATACCCTAAAATGTAATCAAACTATAATATTTCATACGGAAAGAAGTGTGTTCAATAGGAAAGCGATATTAGCAGGTGTGCGTTGTCTTCATAGCGCACACACAAATTTCCAAGCAGATGTCCTTGTACTAAAACTCATTATTCTTACTTGCTTTGGAAGAAACAAGCCTGAAACCTTGAACAGAGACTACTGACACCCAGTGGAAGCCATAGGAATTGCATACTGGGAGGTAGATTTAATTATTTCCTTATACTTTCCATTGTAAGAGCAAAACATTTATTCTGGATGGTTTACCGTATCTATTGTGTTGTAGTCTCCAACATTATTTTAACATTTCTACAAACTTCAGAGTGTTTTCATTCCAATGGTACCAATTACAGTGGGGCAAAAAAGTATTTAGTCAGCCACCAATTGCAAGTTCTCTCACTTAAAAAGATGAGAGGCCTGTAATTTTCATCATAGGTACACTTCAACTATGACAGACAAAATGAGGAAAAAAAATCCAGAAAATCACATTGTAGGATTTTTAATGAATTTATTTGCAAATTATGGTGGAAAATAAGTATTTGGTCACATACAAACAAGCACGATTTCTGGCTCTCACAGACCTGTAACTTCTTCTTTAAGAGGCTCCTCTGTCCTCCACTCGTTACCTGTATTAATGGCACCTGTTTGAACTTGTTATCAGTATAAAAGACACCTGTCCACAACCTCAAACAGTCACACTCCAAACTCCACTATGGCCAAGACCAAAGAGCTGTCAAAGGACACCAGAAACAAAATTGTAGACCTGCACCAGGTTGGGAAGACTGAATCTGCAATAGGTAAGCAGCTTGGTTTGAAGAAATCAACTGTGGGAGCAATTATTAGGAAATGGAAGACATACAAGACCACTGATAATCTTCCTCGATCTGGGGCTCCACGCAAGATCTCACCCCGTGGGGTCAAAATGATCACAAGAACGGTGAGCAAAAATCCCAGAACCACACGGGGGGACCTAGTGAATGACCTGCAGAGAGCTGGGACCAAAGTAACAAAGCCTACCATCAGTAACACACTACGCCGCCAGGGACTCAAATCCTGCAGTGCCAGACGTGTCCCCCTGCTTAAGCCAGTACATGTTCAGGCCCGTCTGAAGTTTGCTAGAGAGCATTTGGATGATCCAGATGAGGATTGGGAGAATGTCATATGGTCAGATGAAACCAAAATAGAACTTTTTGGTAAAAACTCAACTCGTCGTGTTTGGAGGACAAAGAATGCTGAGTTGCATCCAAAGAACACCATACCTACTGTGAAGCATGGGGGTGGAAACATCATGCTTTGGGGCTGTTTTTCTGCAAAGGGACCAGGACGACTGATCCGTGTAAAGGAAAGAATGAATGGGGCCATGTATCGTGAGATTTTGAGTGAAAACCTCCTTCCATCAGCAAGGGCATTGAAGATGAAACGTGGCTGGGTCTTTCAGCATGACAATGATCCCAAACACACCGCCCGGGCAACGAAGGAGTGGCTTCGTAAGAAGCATTTCAAGGTCCTGGAGTGGCCTAGCCAGTCTCCAGATCTCAACCCCATAGAAAATCTTTGGAGGGAGTTGAAAGTCCGTGTTGCCCAGCGACAGCCCCAAAACATCACTGCTCTAGAGGAGATCTGCATGGAGGAATGGGCCAAAATACCAGCAACAGTGTGTGAAAACCTTGTGAAGACTTACAGAAAACGTTTGACCTCTGTCATTGCCAACAAAGGGTATATAACAAAGTATTGAGATAAACTTTTGTTATTGACCAAATACTTATTTTCCACCATAATTTGCAAATAAAT
>QNTS01000052.1:819056-829114 GCA_003317085.1 Hucho hucho | reverse complement strand
CTTTTTTACACTCTCTGTTATTATCTATGCACCATCACTTTAATAACTCTACCTACATGTACATATTATCTCAATTACCTCGACTAACCGGTGCCCCTGCACATTGACTCTGTACCAGTACCCCCTGTATATATCCTCGCTATTGTTATTTTACTGCTGCTTTTAAATTATTTCTTACTTTTATTTCTTTATTCTTATTTTTTTTTAAATCTGCCTTGTTGGTTAGGGCTTGTAAGTTACATTTCACTGTAAGGTCTACACCTGTTGTTTTCGGTGCATGTGACAAATAAAATTAGATTTCTATGAATTTTTTAAAATGTTGTAAGTGCTCGCTTGTCAGAATTTTTTTAAAAAGGTTTCAAATTCTTCCTGGGGGTGTATTTGACCAGATGTTAATACGATTTCATGTTGCTAAAACTCGGTCAGTTCCACTTTAAAGTGCATGCAATTCCCAATATAGTGCATTACTTTTGTCCTGTGTTTTCCCAGGCAGCTCCTTGTCTGAGCCATAAATACTCTCTCCCTCCCTCCCTCCAAGGCTTCATACCGTGATGCTCAATGTTCTAGTGTTTACAATGCTATTAATGCTGAAAGTAGATTTGGCAATGGCACCCGCTAGTATGCATGGCCAGCCATTTATTTAGCTGTTTCTTAAACTTTGCAACATTGCATTACTGTATTGTTGATACTACAGTTCCAAGGCTCATTAAAGAAGTGCCTGCTATAAGTCAATACAGTTTTGTGATATAGGTAGAAGGAAGTTGAACAAACATTGTGATGCAGCACATGAGTTTCTCATAGCTGGCATTACAGTAGATTTGTTTTATTTTTTTGTGTTTGGTTATGTCAATGCCGCATACAGTCAATATCAGAGTGCAAACTGTTGGTCAGGCTAGGGCCGTGGCGGTCATAACATTTTGTCAGACGATTATTGTCATGCAAAAGTCAGTCTCACAGTAATTGAATGTTAATTAACATAAACCCATTTAGCATCTCCAGGCCACGTACAAGCCGCATACAAGGCGCTAATCGGCACCTTTGGAACATCTACATTTTAAAAAGTTGAATAAATCAATTTCATATACACTGTCACAATAAATCCATTATTTATTTTAGGCAGATCTAAAACAAACATAAAATGTATTTCAGATGAACAGAATATGAGTTGGCCTACTGTACATTATCTGGCTATGCGCCATCCCTAAGGCTGTAGGCTTGTTCATTTAGCAGACAAGATATGCTTATAAGTCTCATGCCATTATTTTATATTATATTATTTTATTATAATAATATAATTGAGCATAAATTAATAAAACAGAAAGGATATTTTTTCCATTCCGGATTGCCGGTTGTGGAGGCGTGTGTGCGTGTGTGTACGTTTCACTGTGTGTGTGCGATGGCGATCCTATGGAACAGCTGCAATTTTGTTCCAAAATGTAATCAAAGATTTCCTTGAAGAGCTTTGATTGAGATAGAACAAAAATTACATGGCACATCCGCTGTCTCCGGAACAAAAAGAAAGAAAAGAATACTCAAAATCTGTGATGAAATGACTGCCTGACACTGACAGAGAGACATTTTACATTTACTTATCAGCATTTGCTGAAATGCTACGAAACACAAATTTACAAAGAGCTAGGAATACATTGACTTTGAAATAATAATTCCTTTCATGTGTCACCACTTTGTGAAGAGAGTCCATGCTTTGCAGTGTATTGATAATGATAAAATGGTAATAAAAAAAAAACTTTGATTTTGTTCCTCAATATAAGCATCTTTGCTGCCAATTTTCCTTCTGATTACTAGTGTGCAATGTTTTCTTTTAAACTATTATCCATTACTTAGCCTTTTAAAAGGGAAGTGTTACCCTTAGGCAGAATGCTTGTTGTTTTCTCCCCACGCAGAAGCAATGCAGATTCATTATAGTATGTTCTGGGTATTCTACAGTTCTAAGTATTCTAATTCATGATTGCCCTCTGACTGCAGCTGATCAACCATACAGCAAGCAACTTTGGGTCCTTGAAAAGCACTAAATTAGTCCCTTATACAGTATTATTATTATTATTATTATGCTCTCTTTGCCTGGAATATGGCAAAAGGGATGTCTGAAATTACAAATATCTACACTGAGTGTACAACACCTTCCTAATATTGAGTTGCACCCTTTTGTTGTCAGAACAGCCTTAATTCGTTGGGGTGTGTACTCTACAGGGATGCTGGCTCGTGTTGACTAATTTACATTTAAATCATTTAGCAGACACTCTTATCCATAGTAGTGAGTGCATACATTATCATATTTGTTCATACTAGTTCCTCATGGGAATCGAACCCACAACCCTGGCATGGCAAGTGCCATGCTCAACCAACTGAGCCACACAGGACTCCAATGCTTCCCACAGTTGTGTCAAGTTGGCTGGATGTCCTTTGGGTGGTGGACCATTCTTGATATACACGAGAAACTGTTGAGCGTGAAAAGCCAACAGCATTGCAGTTCTCGACACACTCAAACCGGTGCCCCTGGCACCTACTACCATACCCTGTTCAAAGGCACTTAAATCTTTTGTCTTGCCTATTCACCCTCTGAATGGCACACATACACAATCCATGTCTCACATTTCTCCAGGCTTAAATCCTTCTTTAACTTGTCTCCTCCCCTTCATCTACACTGATTGAAGTGGATTTAACAAGTGACATCAACAAGGGATCATAGCCTTCACCTGGTCAGTCTGTCGAGGAAAGAACAGGTGTTCCTAATGTTTTGGACATCAGTGTATATGTTTTATAGGTGCAGTGAAATGTGTTGTTTTAAAGGGTCAGCCATAGTACTGTAGTATAGCGCCCCGTAGAAAATTGCCTTGCTCAAGGGCACAGACAGATTTTTCACCTGTTGGATCGGGTATTCAAACCAGTAACATTTCAGTTACTGGCCCAACGCTCTAGTAGCTAGACTACCTGCCACCCTATAAACAACTGAACTCAAACGAGTGAGACAAGAACGTCTCATGATAACACTGCGCTTCTTGGTAAGCTAGTAAAGTTTTCGAAAGAAATCACAAGATGTTGAACTTGTTGAATGAGCTGTAATAACGGCCGCCTATAGATGCTATATATGCTACTGCACACTCTTTCAGGCAAGCTACAGTACCATCAAGCTACAGTATCACCAAAGCAAAATAATTTTCTGAGGTAAGGTAAAGAAAGAATCACTACAGTATGCAGTTGTGTGGATACTGGATAGCAGTGATCAACGTAAATCATTTGAAGGGCTGATTCTTCAAGTGTTTGTCAAACATGACTCTGGAGTTCTGAAAATACTGCAAAGTACATCTGAGATTGATTTCCTTCTCTTTTTTTCATTGATCTTCTAAATTATTCCTCCTGAGTTAAACATATTGCTCCCCGAAGGTAGAACTTTCCCCAAGCCTCGGAACACTCAGACTTCCCATTGTGTTGTGAATACCTGCAGGAAACCCAAGGAGACTTTTCAGACTTGTATGGGAATCGATCCCATCATCTCTAAACTAAGTGCAAAGTAATAGAACAACCCAAAATCCCACACGCTATTTCAGTGGGGTGGGCGGTGAAGGAGGGATGATTGTCGGGAAAGTGCCTGAAAACATGTTATTCCTATAAAGAAAAAATGATGTTGATTCTTTGCTCTTCGCTTCAGACATGCTCTGACCATTCGTCTGCCCTAAAACGTGAGCGGCCCTTCATTCTTTACATCTGATATTATTTTTCTCAGCCCAACCAACGACTAGCCAGTCCTCATGTCTTCCATCTAAAGTCATACGGTATGTTTGATGTAGTACAAATATTAAACATTTCTGATTCTCAAATTTTGGAATTGCCAATGATTGGCATTGTAATCCTGGCTTAAGAAGTGAATGACAGATAAACACTTATATATGTGCTGTTATGTAAAACCACTAACGACTAAATCAATAGAGTCAATGGTGATGATAACTTTGCACAATATAGAGAGAGCTTTATACTGCTATTGACATGGTAAATAATGGCTTGGGAACTGTAGTACAGTTGGTCCTAAATGGCTCTTTATTCCTTATATAGTGCACTAGTTTTGGGCCCTGATCAAAAGAAGTGCACTACAGTGCATTCGGGAAGTATTCAGACCCCTTCATTTTTTCCAAATTTTGTTACATTACAGGCTTATTCAAAAATGTATTAAATAAAAAAAAATCCTCATCAATCTACACAAAATACCCCATCATGACAAAGCGAATTTAGGTTTAGCAATTTTTGCAAATGTATTACAAATAAAAAACAGAAATACCTTATTTACATAAGTATTCAGACCATTTACTATGAGACTCAAAAATGAGCTCAGGTGCATCCTCTTTCCATTGATTATACTTGAGATGTTTCTACAACTTGATTGGAGTCCACCTGTGGTAAATTCAATTGATTGGACATGATTTGGAAAGGCACACACCTATCTACTGTATATAAGGTCCCACAGTTGACAGTGCATGTCAGAGCAAAAACCAAGACATGATGTTGAAGGAATTTTCCATACAGCTCCGAGTCAGGATTGTGTCGAGGCACAGATCTGGGGAAGGGTAGCAAAACATTTGTGCAGTATTGAAGGTTCCCAAGAACACAGTGGCCTCCATCATTCTTAAATGGAGGAAGTTTGAAACCACCAAGACACTTCTGAGAGCTGGCCCCCCGGCCAAACTGAGCAATCGGGGGAGAAGGGCCTGGGTCAGGGAGGTGAACAAGAACCCGATGGTCACTCTGACATAGCTCCAGAGTTCCTCTGTGGAGATGGGAGAACCTTCCAGAAGGACAACCATCTCTGCAACACTCCACCAATCAGGCATTTATGGTAGAGTGGCGAGATGGAAGCCACTCCTCAGTAAAAGACACATGACAGCCCACTTGGAGTTTGCCAAAAGGCACCTAAAGACTCTCAGACCATGAGAAACAAGATTCTCTGGTCTGATGAAACCAAGATTGAACTCTTTGGCCTGAATGCCAAGCGTCACGTCTGGAGGAACCCTGGCACCATCCCCACGGTGAAGCACGGTGGTGGCAGCATCATGCTGTGGGAATGTTTTTCAGCGGCAGGGACAACAGGTGTAGACCTTACAGTGAAATGCTTACTTACAAGCCGTTAACCAACAATACTTTAAGAGGTTTTTGCAGTAAAATAACAATAGCGAGGCTATATACAAGGGGTATCGGTACAGAGTCAGGATCGATAGAAAGATGAACTGAGCAAAGTACAGAGAGATCCTTGATGAAAATCTGCTCCAGAGTGATCAGGACCTCAGACTGGAGAGACCTGAAAATAGCTGTGCAGCGACGCTCTCCATCCAACCTGACAGAGCTTGAGAGGATCTGCAGAGCAGTATGGGAGAAACACCCCAAATGCAGATGTGCCAAGCTTGTAGCGTCATACCCAAGAAGACTTGAGGCTGTAATCGCTTCCAAAGGGGCTTCAACAAAGTACTGAGTAAAAGGTCTGAACACTTATGTAAATGTGATATTTCCGTTTTTTGTCTTCATAAATTTGCAAAAATGTCTAAAAATCGTTTTTTTGCCTTGTCAATATGGGGTATTGTGTGTGGGGGAAAAAACTACTTTAGAATAAGGCGTGTAACCCTGTTGAAATATATTCATTAGTATAAGATTTATAAGTTTGAATAAATAATTTCATAGAGTAATAAATATAATTCAAGGTTAAAATGTTAAGATTCATTGACCAGCAATGAAGTTATAGTTTGCTCAATGAGAGAAATGTATATTAGGTAATGTTCATGGTTTACTAAATACAGCACTTAAAATGTTAAATATTTGTTGGGTCATAATATATGTAAAAATGCTTTAAAGATGCCTGTAAGAATAGGAAGAAAGAATTACACAAATGCTTTGTGAATTTATTTTTATTTCTGAACGTTTGTGTATGAGCCATTCACAGCTGAGGTCAAAGGACAAGGAAGGGAGGAAGAGAGAGGGTCGAGGAAGGGAGAGGGGAACGCGTGGTTGGATTTTGGTTGAAAAAGGAGAACACTGTTAAGTTGAATGGAATGGACCAGTTTAGTGAAAGTGTTCAACAAGGACTCTTATACGAAACATTAATGGTGATTATTCTGTCTGTGTGGGTGGCTTACTCCGCATACGAAGACTGAAATAAGTTTAAGTTAGCCGCTGATATAGTGGTTAGTGTTGGTGCATGGACTTTGCTAACAAGCTAGCGGCCAGCGACCTCGTTTAGTTAAGCCTGTGTGGAACTGTGAGACCGACGATGATCAAAGACCGTGACGGAGCCGGATAGTGTCACCGAGTGGAGGACTTTGCCCAGATCGTCAACCATGTGACTTTTCTCTTCAACTGTCTTCTGACGCCTTTGATCCGGTGCGCGGGAGGTTACAGTCACATTGAGTAAAGGTACCATTATTTTGTTTGGCCTGTGTGGTGAAGCAGCCATTTGGTTTAAGCCTACAACGTACCCGAGCTACATTCAGGCCTGCATCATTTGAACATTTGAATGGTATTTAAAATTAAGCTAGGTTTTGCCGGCTATTTTATTTTATTGGGCCCTTATGTTTGAAGGTGAATGGTAATGCATTTGTGAGCTGAAAAGTGACGAGACATATTTAATTACTGACCCACTTTTTCGAAGTAAATCTGTTATATTTCTTATAAAACCGTTGTGGTTACTGACTCTTTTGATATTTTAAGTTAATTAGGAAAAATAGTACTTTGTAAAATAAGTTAGTAATTACACCCACACACAAGTTAACTACTGATAAGTTCATTAGGGCANAATTATTAAACATCCACCAATATACAAGTGTTCCATACTCATCAAAAGCTCTGTTTCTTGGCAATATCACAGCGTTGTCAGATTTCAAAAAGGCTTTACGGCGAAAGCACAACATTTGATTGTTTGAGGGTAGCACCTAACATATTTTTTCCATTACCATAATTTCATAAGCCTCCACGGTTCACAGAAAACACATTTCACAGCGAAAACAAATCAATTACCTGTTGAAGAACTTCTGCTGAGGTCTTCCTAAGTGTCCAACGAAGACAATCCATGGTTCTTTTGTTAGAAAAAGTCATGTATTTTATCCATAAATCTCCATTTGGTTCGCGCGTTATAATCAGAAACTACAGCGTCCACTACTCCATTGAAACGTGACTAGAACTCGTTCATCTTATACCTATAAACTTGTCCAAGAACAATCAAACATAGTTTTAAATGTATCCTTAGGAACACTTTTACGTATATTTACTATAATAAATCAACCGGAATATAAACTGAGCTCTAAAGACGGAAAAAAACACAGTGCGCGCTTCCCGAGAGCGCGCATCCAGTCCTATAGAGTTCCAAAGAGACACTTCCTGATTCCCTCTTCTTCTCTGCTCTATTTCATCCAAACAGAATCAAATCACTTTCTCGAGACTGTTGACATCCAGAGGAAGCGATCGGTACTGCATTCATATGCCCTTATAAGGGCATTTTCATGAGGGAGGGGTTCCAAATGAGGCACTCTGTGAAAACCACTTTTTCCAGGACAGAAATTCCTCGGGGTTTTGCCTGCCATATCCGTTCTGTTTTACTCACAGACAAATGGTTAACAGTTTTAGACAATTCAGAGTGTTTCCTATCCAATGGTACCAAATATGTGCATATCCTATTTTCTGGGCCTGAATGGGAGGCATTTTACTTTGGGCACGCCAGGCTCTCCAAAACGGTCACCTCGTGTGCTCATCCCTAAGAAGTTAAAGGAAAGGAGAAAAGACAATTAATGTAATCAAATTATCCCCTACAGCACAAGACCGGTGAAACAGATCAGGGTGTGACAGTAACAAAATGTGGTAAAAGTGAAGGGATACTTTCCGAATAGGGTGTCATTTGGAACGTAGTCCAAAGCTCCCCTCTGTATTGCGTCTCACCCTAGCAGTCTCACCCAGGCAGCTGTGTACGGATTATTTCACTCAGGATGCCTAGGACACCTGCCAATGCCAGTTAGCCAGTGGGTCTATTGTTTGAATGAGCTTACCAAGGATACTGATTCATGTCAACTTTTTGAGGTATAGCTGCCAAAAAGACTCCGTAAATTACATGGTTATCTGCAATAAGGTATCACTGAAAGATTGGGGTTTCTTTTGTCACATATTATGCTTAAGGTTTTTGTAGAGGGTTTCCAAAGATACCTTTGGACAAGGCCTAGCTAGCCTTAATTAGCATTTTTAAGAAGGGGTAAGGCTAAAGAGGATCCTTTAAACTGTTTAATTCAACTGTTGTTTTCACCAAAGGTCAGTGCACAGAAAGTAGTGACAAATTGCTTGAGGCTTGACCTTCCCATCCTCTAATTACCATGAGCAAGGCCATGGTAAAGCTGGTGTTAGCCTAGCCTGAGTCCCAGATCTGTTTGTGATGTCTTGCCAACTCCTTGCTGTAAGAGTTGACAAGACAGCACACACAGATCTGGGACTCAGGCTAGGTATTAGCTGTAAGGGCTAGAGGGCTGAGTTGTCTGAGGTACGAATTCTGGCCTACATGCCATAATACCTTAAAGAGGCCTAAATACAAAGAGGGTTATTTAGAGATGCAGTATATTTGCAGTAGCTGGAATTTTGTCTCTCAAATTAAATGAGCAGTGAGGAGGCGCCTGCAAGTGTCCAGAAATAATTGGCCCACTTGCAAAGCTTAGCTAGTACATTGATGTGAATTGAGGCGTTCATAATTCTTTCAGGTACAAGCCCTATGATCTGATGTTTTTGTCTTCTCGTTCATTCATATTCTAGACGGAGCAGGTAAACTTTCAAATGAAGTTAATTCAGAATTACACACCGGTGAGCCCAGCTTCAAGGCCTGTGTGATCTTACCGAACCCAACTGAGCTGTGCTAGCAATGACGCAGAGGAATGTTTTTGTACTGCTTAAATCCATTTCACAGTGAAACGGAGACTACAAAGAAAATACTTTCAACTTCTGCGTTAATGAACCTATATTTTCATGGGTTCAAAATCGTATAGGTCTATTTCTTCAGCCTCAGCTTGGAGGTTTGTTATTTGTCTCAAAGAGTCTACGGGAAATTACCCATATTTAATTTGAGTTGACCAATGTATATGACTGAAGCTAAGAAAAAAGTTTACATTTTTTTGACCTTTAAAAAAATAATAATTATATTCTTGGCTTCTTGACAAAGACTTGCTAACATATAAAAAATGGCCCTATGGTGTATTCTGATCATAGAAATATAATAATAATTTTTACGTGGTTCTGTTTTCCTCAGATTGTTCTAGAATGGCAGAGGCGGTCTACATTTGTCATGTAGACAATATACATATCCACATCATAACTTAGGTTATGAACTGCAGCATGTGAATGCTCAACTGTCATGACTAATTAGTAAAGTTATACATGACCACTTAAAAAAAAAAAGGAAAAATACTATACTGCTATGTTTGAACAAATTTGCATTTGAATAATTGTAATAATGCAAAGCAGGTGGAGCAGTAGGTATTGTGATGCGATGCCATGTTGTGCCATTATTCACCCTTGAATAAATGGAGCAGAATGACTGATCAATCTTAGATTCCCTCTCCTCTCTGTGCTCATTTGTGGTTCACATCACAATCCTCACAGTCATTGGCTAATTTAAATTTCTCAAGCTCTTGCTTTCTTTCCCTGGGTAATTTGTGGTTGTATTTCCTTGTTTTCCTTGATTTCTTGCCTCTCAGAGCACAAATAGATCAAGACTATCCTGCATATGCTTTGCTTTAGTGCCTCCTCCTCCCCCTCCTCCTCCTCTCTCTCATCATCCTCTCCCTCTTTCTCCTCCTCCTCCTCCTTGGACATTTACAGCAGCACCACTTGGCTCTACCGACGTACATGGAAATTACATCATTAACCTTTTGACTATGAATCCAGTGATGCACAGAGGTAGATTTACCACCTCTGTAAAGTCGTAAAGAATCACAATTCATTTATCACCTCCCCTGTCATTAAGAAGGCAATATGAGTCAACACACGTGTTAATTTGCCTTGCCTGTGGTAAGAATCACTGGTGTACCCCC
>QNTS01000052.1:769484-816053 GCA_003317085.1 Hucho hucho | reverse complement strand
GCCAGGGCATTGAAAATGGGTCGTGGATGGGTATTCCAGCATGACAATGACCCAAAACACACGGCCAAGGCAACAAAGGAGTGGCTCAAGAAGAAGCACATTAAGGTCCTGGAGTGGCCTAGCCAGTCTCCAGACCTTAATCCCATAGAAAATCTGTGGAGGGAGCTGAAGGTTCGAGTTGCCAAAAGTCAGCCTCGAAACCTTAATGACTTGGAGAAGATCTGCAAAGAGGAGTGGGACAAAATCCCTCCTGAGATGTGTGCAAACCTGGTGGCCAACTACAAGAAACGTCTGACCTCTGTGATTGCCAACAAGGGTTTTGCCACCAAGTACTAAGTCACGTTTTGCAGAGGGGTCAAATACTTATTTCCCTCATTAAAATGCAATTCCATTTATAACATTTTTCACATGCGTTTTTCTGGATTTTTTTGTTGTTATTCTGTCTTTCACTGTTCAAATAAACCTACCATTCAAATTATTGACTGATAATTTCTTTGTCAGTGGGCAAACGTACAAAATCAGCAGGGGATCAAATACTTTTTTCCCTCACTGTATCTTGAGTCAATATGTATTCAGCCCCTTTGTATGGCAAGCCTAAATAAGTTCAGGAGTAAAAATGTGCTTAACAAGTCACATAATAAGTTGCATGGACTCACTCTGTGTGCATTAATAGAGTTTAACATGATTTTTGAATGACTACCTCATCTCTGCACCCTACACATACAATAATCTGTAAGGTCTCTCAGTCGAGCAATACATTTCAAACACAGATTCAACCACAAAGACAATGAAGGTTTTCCAAAGGAGCTAAGCACAGGCAAAACGCTGTGCTGGTTCAGTCTGCTTTCCACCAGACACTGGGAGATAAATTTACCTTTCAGCAGGACAATAAATTAAAACACATGCCAAATATAGACTTGAGTTGCTTACCAAGAAGACCGTGAATGCTCCTGATTGGCCGAGTTACAGTTTTGACTTAAACCTACTTGAAAATCTATGGCAAGAGCTGAAAATGGTTGTCTAGCAATGATACACAATCAATTTGACAGAGCTTGAAGAATTTGGAAATAATAATGGGCAAATGTTGCACAATCCAGATGTGGAAAGCTCTTAGAGACTTACCCAGAAAGACTCACAGCTGTAATTGCTGCCAAAGGGGCTTCTACAAAGTATTGACTCAGGGGTGTAAACACTTATGTAAATTACATTATTATGTATTTAATTTTCAATACATTTGCAACAATTTCTAAAAACATGTTTTCACTGAAATTATGGGGTTTTTTGTGTAGATGGGTGGGGAAAAATCTATTTAATCCATTTTGTAACACAACAAAATGTGGAATAAAGGGTATGAATTCTTTCTGAAGGCACTATAACTTAGATGTTGCATCCAAAAGTTCATTTGACAGGTCATTTGTGGATTTAAGGAACAGGCGGGATGAGGGAAGGGTAAGATAGGCCCCTAAATGGTAGGCAATCCAAGAAAGAAAAAAAGCAGTCGGCCAGTACGATGCATAAAACGTAAGTCAACTATTTACAGATAATATTTACAAAGAATACATAAGCAGGTGCAGATCAGTCTATGGTATACATAACATGAGCACAACTGCAATGTTTCGACTGCAAGAGTCTTCTTCAGGCAGCCTTTACTACATTCTTTGTACTGGCAGCCTATTTCTTCTCTTTCTTCAGTTGAAGCACACAATGTCCTTGGCCAAAATACTTTTACTACAGCATGTCACCATACAGTATATCGTCAATAAATCTATTTTATCTAATATTGTATACAGTGAATTGTACTGTGCACTATCAAACAATGTCAGGGCACAAAAATTGGCATGCAACTTGCATGTTGTATCAAACAGGTTACAGTTGTGACAGTCAGCAGTGTTGTGTTGAGGAAATGGCCAACGCAGTTTGACAAGCCGGGCTGGGAGGGATACAAGATTTGCACAGCACAGGGCCCACAGAGTGAAAAGGGAAAAGCGAGGGGGAAATTGTGTTGGAGAGTTGAAAAATAATTCCAAACAGATAATATACCCTTGGGTAGTGTTAAACGCATTAATGGGATACTTCGAAATTTTGGAAATTAAGCCCTTTCTCTATTTCACCAGAGTCAGAAGGAACTCATGGATAGCATTCGTATGTCTCTGCCTCCAGTATGAAGGAAGTTAGAGGTTGTTTCTCGAGCCAATGCTAGCGTTAGCGCAATGACTGGAAGTCTATGGTATCTACTAGCATGCTAGCAGTTACCATGGAGCAGTTGTGCTAACGCTAGTTAGCAACTTCCTTCAAACTGCACGCCAAGACAAAAATGGTATCCACAAATTCATCTGCCTCTGGGGATAAAGATACTGTAGATAAAGGGCTTTATTGCCAAAATCCTGAATTATCCATTTAAGAGTTACTTAAGAGTGAGAAATATGTTATTAAAAATGACTAATTGTCAAAATCACATGCACAAGACCAATTTCCTTTTTATAGGTTTTTGGGCATATCTACATTTAAATTCACCACCATTTTGTGAATTACTGCAACTACATAATTCTTTAACATGAAGCAAAGTCATTACAGAAACCCAATGGAAGTGATGAGGGCATGTGAGCATGTTTTCATTTTTTTTTTATGGCCAAATCAAATCAGCTTTAAGTAACATCAAACCAAATAATGGAGTTGATTTCAGGTGATTTGGACATTATTTGCCCCCATCACTTCCATAGATTTTTAGCTAGCGGTGGCTAAAGATGGCTGAAGTTTGTAATGGCCGTTAAAGAAAACTGAACCATGGATTACAGTTTCTCCTGTCCCATAGACTACTTTCAGGGTGAGGAACCATCTAACATAAAGTTATAAAATAGTGCATCTCCAATCAGTACCACTCCTGTTACGTATTGAGGTCAGTTTCTCCTGTGGGGTCAGTCCTTTCCTTCGTATTATTCTGCCCATTGATCCACAGATGGCCCCCTGACGGAGGGTGTATCACTGCTACTCCCTCCTTCCCTCACG
Organism: Hucho hucho; assembly: GCA_003317085.1. Lineage (NCBI taxonomy): Eukaryota > Metazoa > Chordata > Actinopteri > Salmoniformes > Salmonidae > Hucho > Hucho hucho. The sequence continues at coordinate 813,047 of QNTS01000052.1, read as the reverse complement.
TTAAAAATATTGAAATTCCCCCAACTGGACCTCCTCACTGCTCTAACAACGCCAACATCCCAAATGGCGCACTATTCCCTTAATAGTGCACTACTTTGGACCAGGGACCTACAGTATATCACAAAAGTGAGTACACCCCTCACATTTTTGTAAATATTTGAGTATATCTTTTCATGTGACAACACTGAAGAAATTCCACTTTGCTACAATGTAAAGTAGTGAGTGTACAGCTTGTATAACAGTGTAAATTTGCTGTCCCCTCAAAATAACTCAACACACAGCCATTAATGTCTAAACCGCTGGCAACAAAAGTGAGTACACCCCTAAGTGAAAATGTCCAAATTGGGCCCAAAGTGTCAATATTTTGTGTGGCCACCATCATTTTCCAGGACTGCCTTAACCCTCTTGGGCATGGAGTTCACCAGAGCTTCACAGGTTGCCACTGGAGTCCTCTTCCACTCCTCCATGACAACATCACGGAGCTGGTGGATGTTAGAGACCTTGCACTCCTCTAGCTTCCGTTTGANAAAAGTGAGTACACCCCTCACATTTTTGTAAATATTTGAGTATATCTTTTCATGTGACAACACTGAAGAAATGACACTTTGCTACAATGTAAAGTAGTGAGTGTACAGCTTGTATAACAGTGTAAATTTGCTGTCCCCTCAAAATAACTCAACACACAGCCATTAATGTCTAAACCGCTGGCAACAAAAGTGAGTACACCCCTAAGTGAAAATGTCCAAATTGGGCCCAAAGTGTCAATATTTTGTGTGGCCACCATCATTTTCCAGGACTGCCTTAACCCTCTTGGGCATGGAGTTCACCAGAGCTTCACAGGTTGCCACTGGAGTCCTCTTCCACTCCTCCATGACAACATCACGGAGCTGGTGGATGTTAGAGACCTTGCACTCCTCTAGCTTCCGTTTGAGGATGCCCCACAGATGCTCAATAGGGTTTAGGTCTGGAGACATGCTTGGCCAGTCCATCACCTTTACCCTCAGCTTCTTTAGCAAGGCAGTGGTCGTCTTGGAGGTGTGTTTGGGGTCGTTATCATGTTGGAATACTGCCCTGCGGCCCAGTCTCCGAAGGGAGGGGATCATGCTCTGCTTCAGTATGTCACAGTACATGTTGGCATTCATGGTTCCCTCAATGAACTGTAGCTCCCCAGTGCCGGCAGCACTCATGCAGCCCCAGACCATGACACTCCCACCACCATGCTTGACTGTAGGCAAGACACACTTGTCTTTGTACTCCTCACCTGGTTGCCGCCACACACGCTTGACACCATCTGAACCAAATAAGTTTATCTTGGTCTCATCAGACCACAGGACATGGTTCCAGTAATCCATGTCCTTAGTCTGCTTGTCTTCAGCAAACTGTTTGCGGGCTTTCTTGTGCATCATCTTTAGAAGAGGCTTCCTTCTGGGACGACAGCCATGCAGACCAATTTGATGCAGTGTACGGCGTATGGTCTGAGCACTGACAGGCTGACCCCCCACCCCTTCAACCTCTGCAGCAATGCTGGCAGCACTCATACGTCTATTTCCCAAAGACAACCTCTGGATATGACGCTGAGCACGTGCACTCAACTTCTTTGGTCGACCATGGCGAGGTCTGTTCTGAGTGGAACCTGTCCAGTTAAACCGCTGTATGGTCTTGGCCACCGTGCTGCAGCTCAGTTTCAGGGTCTTGGCAATCTTCTTATAGCCCAGGCCATCTTTATGTAGAGCAACAATTCTTTTTTTCAGATCCTCAGAGAGTTCTTTGCCATGAGGTGCCATGTTGAACTTCCAGTGACCAGTCAGTATGAGGAAGTGTGAGAGCGATGACACCAAATTTAACACACCTGCTCCCCATTCACACCTGAGACCTTGTAACACTAACGAGTCACATGACACCGGGAAGGGAAAATGGCTAATTGGGCCCAATTTGGACATTTTCACTTAGGGGTGTACTCACTTTTGTTGCCAGCGGTTTAGACATTAATGGCTGTGTGTTGTTATTTTGAGGGGACCGCAAATTTACACTGTTATACAAGCTGTACACTCACTACTTTACATTGTAGCAAAGTGTCCTTTCTTCAGTGTTGTCACATGAAAAGATATACTCAAATATTTACAAAAATGTGAGGGGTGTACTCACTTTTGTGATATACTGTATATAGGGAATAGGGTGCCATTTGGGATGCTGTCAATGTTACACCTGAAGAGACCTGTATGTCACTCACAAGCTGATACTGTGGAGATGATCAGGGGTCAATATGGTGCTGGAGCCCTGCGGTGTGTACCGCTTCGCTTAATATCATGCTCCATATCACACTCAATATCACACGGCCTCGTCAAACTCAACCTAAGTGCCGCTCACTACACAAAGTGCACACACTACACTCCAATTCTGTGGTTAAGTCATTACCCTAAAGGAGTTGTTGTTATTTTATTGTGTTAATATACATTTGTTTCAATTTATTTAATTTATTTACTTTTTAAATCTGCATTATTGGGAATAGGCTCATAAGTAAGAATTTCACGGTAAAGTTTACACCTCTTGTATTCGGCGAATGTGATCAATAAATGTGATTGATTTATGAATCAGTCGCAGAGACACCACCATTTGGGAAACACTGATCTAAAAGTCACACTTGAAAAATTCTGAACACCTCTCCCATCTTCTCACTATTTCCCATTGAATTATACTAAGACCCTAATGTGCTTAAGGATAATTGACCCCTGACACAATTACTGTATCGGTGTGTTTCAATTATTACAGACTTTTAGGTATCCCAGCTACTTATACCCTTGCTCCTATCCTGCATTGTCAATATGCTGAAAATCCTAAAAATCGTACAGTTATGAACATAACTACTGTTCCCTGAAGGAGTGAACGAGGTATAACATACTATGGGGACATACAATCACACCCCAAGCCGGCTCTGAGGGTACCAAACTAGGAGGCCCACGGTAGACCAAGCACACACAGGTTCCACCAGCTCCTTTTTCCCTAACACTGACCCGAGAACCCTGAACTGTCAGAACCCCATATACAGTTGAAGTCGGAAATTTACATACACCTTAGCCAAAAAATATTTAACTCAGTTTTTCACAACTCTTGACATTTAATCCTAGTAGAAATTCCCTGTTTTAGGTCAGTTACGATCACCACTTTATTTTAAGAATGTGAAATGTCAGAATAATAGTAGAGAGTGATTTATTTCAGCTTTTATTTCTTTCATCACATTCCCAGTGAGCCAGAAGTTTACATACACTCAATTAGTATTTAGTAGCATTGCCTTTAAATTGTTTAACTTGGGTCAAACGTTTCGGGTGGCCTTCCACAAGCTTCCCACAATAAGTTGGGTGAATTTTGGCCCATCCTCCTGACAGAGCTGGTGTAACGGAGTCAGGTTTGTAGGCCTCCTTGCTCGCACATGCTTTTTCAGTTCTGCCCACACATTTTCTACAGGATTGAGGTCAGGGCTTTGTGATGGTCACTCCAATACCTTGACTTTGTTGTTCTTAAGCCATATTGGCACAACTCTTGAAGCATGCTTGGGGTCATTGTCCATTTGGAAGATCCATTTGCGACCAAGCTTTAACTTCCTGACTGATGTCTTGAGATGTTGCTTCAATATATCCACATAATTTTCCTGCCTCATGATGCCCTCTATTTTGTGAAGTGCACCAGTCCCTCCTGCAGCATAACACCCCCACAACATGATGCTGCCACCCATGTGCTTCACGGTTGGGATGGTGTTCTTTGGCTTGCAAGCCTCCCCCTATTTCCTCCAAACATAATGATTGTCATTATGGCCAAACAGTTCTATTTTTGTTTCATCAGACCAGAGGACATTTCTACAAAAAGTACGATCTTTGTCCCCATGTGCAGTTGCAAACCGTAGTCTGGCTTTTTTATGGCGGTTTTGGAGCAGTGGCTTCTTCCTTGCTGAGCGGCCTTTCAGGTTATGTCGATATAGGACTTGTTTTACTGTGGATATAGATACTTTTGAAACTGTTTCCCCCAGCATCTTCACAAGGTCCTTTGCTGTTGTTCTGGGATTGATTTGCACATTTCGCACCAAAGTACGTTCATCTCTAGGAGACAGAACTCGTCTCCTTCCTGAGCGGTGTGACAGCTGCGTGGTCCCATGGTGTTTATACTTGCATACTATTGTTTGTACAGATGAATGTGGTACCTTCAGGTGTTTGGAAATTGCTCCCAAGGACGAACCAGACTTGTGAAGGTCTACAATTTTTTTCTGAGGTCTTGGCTGATTTCTTTAGATTTTCCCATGATGTCAAGCAAAGAGGCACTGAGTTTGAAAGTAGGCCTTGAAATATATCCACAGGTACACCTTCGATTGACTCAAATTATGTCAATTAGCCTATCAGAAGCTTTTAAAACCATGACATAATTTTCTGGAATTTTCCAAGCTGTTTAAAGGCACAGTCACCTTAGTGTAAACTTCTGACCCACTGGAATTTTGATGCAGTGAATTATAAGTGAAATAATCTGTCTGTAAACAATTGTTGGAAAAATGACTTGTGTTATGCACAAAGTAGATGTCCTAACCGACTTGCCAAAACTATAGTTTGTTAAGAAGAAATTTGTTTAGTGGTTGAAAAACGAGTTTTAATGACTCCAACCTAAGTGTATATAAACTTCCGACTTCAACTGTATGGAACCAGAACCTGCTGCAACTTGGCTATGTGCACTGACACACTGCCACTACAGCCCAAGTCCATAGATCCCACGGTACTCACCTTGCTAACCTGAAATGTCAGAACTTGTACAAGGAGCTGCAAGTCCAAAACAACAGAACACCTGTAAAGAGCACACAAGGGTTGTATAGAGTCGATGAACCATGGCAGCCCGAGGCTCAAACCCACAGGAATTTTCTTTAATTTAATTTGAACCTTTATTTAACCTTTTTATGCGTGAGTTCCAAATATCTCTAACGGTCGCCTCAGCGTGAGTTTTTATTTATAGTTTTCAACTTTATAGTTTTCAATAATTTCAAATTATTTTCGAACAAGTTTTTTATTTTCTAAGAACAGTTTGAATTGAAGTGTGTTCCGCCTCATTCATTCACATAAAAGTAGTCATTTTTACTTTTGCGGACCAATTCACTTTTTTTATATTTCTGACCTGGACAAAATTCCCCAAGCACTTCCCAATTGTTTGTGCATTTCAAGTCTGCAGACATGTGCTCATATCCCGTCCTGCACACACGTGTTCACATTTTCCGTCTGTTGCCTGCATCGCAGTCATAGTTTTTGTTACCAATAATAACTTTGGAAATGTGTGCGTTTCTATCAAAGTAAGTGCCTTATTACGTTATAATAGTTTCTGCATGTCGTGTTATGCCGTTTCTACTGTAGCATAATATTTTTGTGTGTATTCCTTATAACTGCGGACACGCCAGGTAATGTTACTCATTTCATAACCTTTATGGTGATATACTCAATGCTTAGGTAGCTAGCTACATTCTTCATCTCAACGCTAGAGGCGTCACTACAGACACCCTGGTTCAAATCTAGGTTGTGTTTCTATCAAAGTAAGTGCATTAATAGTTTCTGCATGTGAACTGTATGTCCAATTATAAAAAATCCCTTGTTCAGTAATCATCTCACCTGTTAGTTGGCGGTGAACTATGTGGCCATTGAGGGCTGCGATGAAAAATATCCACTTTTTCTGAGTGCATTCCACAAAGCTGTTTATCATGTCCGCCTTATCCACTGCCCCCATTCTGAGGTTATAGTCAAGCACGCAGGCTGGTTTGATTTTTCTCTCTACCGTCAGGTGGTCCACCTTCCCTGTGGCCGACATGATTGCTGTATGGACAGTGGAGAGGACATGGATGTCTCGTAGGTCATGTCACTTTACTGCCAGCTGTTGACCGTTCTCCTTGAACTCTACCTCCCCTCTCTGCATCTTCCTGCATCCGAATGCCGGCATCCCCTTCCTGTTTGACCTGACTGTGCCACAGGCCCCTGTGCTAGTGGAGAGCACATGCTGGAAGGGTGTGGAACTGCTGTAAAAATTGTCCACATACAAAGTGTCTCCCTTGCTGAGATGATGAGCCAGCATGGCCATCACCACGGACCCGGACACCCCAAGCCCCTCATACTCATCAATGCATAGGTCCTTGTATGGCACAAAGACACAACCAAATGCTATTGTAAGGCTGGTAAGAACATTTTCTTATTTTGTATAACGGGTCATTTAGGATGGCAGTAGCATTGTTGACGAAATGCAGTTATTGCAGCAGAACTAGGAAGCAGTCTTGGGAAAAGAGGGTGGCAAAGAAGGGAGTTGCAAACATAGGATCTGTGCTCCAGTATTCTCTCAGGGAGTTCTTCTTTACTATCCCCATGAGAAGGACTGTCACCAGGAAGGTATACATTACACTCATTATGGTTGTCCCCCCCACTCCTGGCTCTCTCTTCTCCTGAAGCTCCAAGGCATAGCGATTGGTCTCTACTATGTCTCCCACCAGCTCCTCTGTCAGAAACAACTTGAAGCACTCTGCCTCAGATGGAAATGGCAAGGGGCGTTGCACTCCAGACTGTGACTCATCAAAGCAAACAGCAGGGCCAGGAGGGGTGAAATGGCTGGCAGCCTTCCAGCTACCACAGAACTCCTGTACTTCATCCACTGTCGGTATGCCTCCATCACCACCAGCATCTTCAAAGGGAACTAGGACTTTGTCAGTGGACAAGGGGTCCTCAGATTCAGGGTTCTCAATGTCTGGGGGGCAGCTCCTCACTGTCACTGTCAGAATCTGATTCCTGACTTTTGTACTCAGACTCATTGTCAGAATTTTTTTTAATCTCCAGAATTTCCACATTTGTGAGTTGTCTCCTTTTGAAAGACATTGCTAATGCTACAGCTTAGCTCACTAGTTACATACATAAACAACAACACTGAATGGCTCAGAGTGGGAGTGAGAGGTTACATAATTGACTGCCGGCACGCAGTGATGAAATGAACACTGAAACAATACAGTATTTATGTACTGTAGGTCTGTACTCTTATTTAGTCTACTACGTTTGACCTGGGCCCATTGGATCTGGGGCTCTGGTCGAAAGTAATTCACTAGGGAATAGGGTGCCATTTGGGATGCAACCTACATCTGTCCATACTCTACAGCTGTTGCTTCTCCATGTTGTCCCTATTCTTGGCTGATCCCTCCAAAATATTCTCTACCTGTCTCTTACAAGAGTAATGTTCACATTGCAGGTGATACTTAGTTCTAGCCTGGTCCAAGGTATGTTTGTGGTGTTGGCAAAATTGTCATAACAATGACCATAGTGGTTGGCAAAACAGTGCAAACAGATCTGGGACCAGGCTATGTTAGTTCACTGTAGCAATAGGAAACTCCAGGTAGATACTGCAATCTACTTCTATTCAAAATACCTTTGTGAAGAAAAGTTTATTTCCTATGCTGTTGCTGTTTTCATCTGTGAGGAAAGAGAGTTAGTAGTCATGGACCAGAGTGAGGCTCAGTCTCGCTCTGGTGTCGGCTAATCCACGCTTTAAGAGTGCTAATCCTTGACATGGAGAGTTATGCTAGCCTCTTTGGCGTGTTGAATCAACAAGTAATAACATTGTTGAAGGGCTTATATGATTCTGCCTGTTTGTTGAACTCCTGCTAAAAAGTAAAGGGAAAATAGGAAAGTAAGAGACCCCTAGCAACACAAACAAATAGGATTAACTAGGGGTGTTATTTTTTGGGTAAATATCACGGTTGACTAGATACTGTGACTTATGTTTTCAAAGTAGAGTTTGCTACACAAACTCTTAAGGATATCAAAGTGGTTAAATGAGAAGCTGGGAAGGGGGGTTGTTGGTGGCCGGGTATCATGAATACAGATTTCCCTTATGTAATAGGCTGCTACCCCATAAGAGTGTTTTTTTTTTTCTTTCACAATTAAATCTTATCATTGTTGTGCTATTGCTATCGATTGCTATCCACTTTTGTTACTGTTATTCATCTGACAAACTTTCTACTGGTCAAGCGTTTAATAATGGAGAGGTATCGTTTTGGGGTGATATAAATATTGTCTAGCTTTCATCAGGCTGCCAACTCAAGAGAAAGCTTCGAACTGTAATTTATGCAACCTGGTTTGGATTATTAGTCAACCTACCAGGCTAGTTACAGTGCATTTGAAAAGTATTCAGGCCCCTTCACTTTTCCCATATTTTGTTATGTTCAAATTCCAGAAAATTATGTCTTAGCTTTAGAAGCTTCTGATAGGCTAATTGACCTCATTTGAGTCAATTGGAGATGTACCTGTGGATGTATTTCAAGGCTTACCTTCCAACTCACTACCTCTTTTCTTGACATCATCGGAATATCAAAAGAAATCAGCCAAGACCTGAGAGAAAAATGGTAGACCTACACAAGTCTGGTTCATCCTTGGGAGAAATTTCCAAATGCCTGAAGGTACCACGTTCATCTGTACAAACAATAGTATGCAAGTATAAACACCATGGGACCACGCAGCTCAGGAAGGAGACGCGTTCTGTCTCCTAGAGATGAACGTACTTTGGTGCGAAATGTGCAAATCAATCCCAGAACAACAGCAAAGGACCTTGTGAAGATGCTGGGGGAAACAGTTTAAAGTATCTATATCCACAGTAAAACAAGTCCTATATCGACATAACCTGAAAGGCCGCTCAGCAAGGAAGAAGCCACTGCTCCAAAACCGCCATAAAAAAGCCAGACTACTGTTTGCAACTGCAGACTACTGTTTGCAACTGTTTGGCCATAATGACCATTGTCATGTTTGGATGAAAAATGGGGAGGCTTGCAAGCCGAAGAACACCATCCCAACCGTGAAGCACAGGGGTGGCAGCATCACTTTACAAGATAGATAGCATCATGAGGAAGGAAAAATATGTGGATATATTAAAGCAACATCTCAAGACATCAGTCAGGAAGTTAAAGCTTGGTCGCAAATGCGTCTTCCAAATGGAAGCTCTGTCAGGAGGAATCGGCCAAAGTTCACCCAACTTATTGTGGGAAGCTTGTGGAAGGCTACCCGAAACATTTAACCCAAGTGAAACAATTTAAAGGCAATACTACCAAATACTAATTGAGTGTTGGTAAACTTCTGACCCACTGGGAATGTGATGAAATAAATAAAAGCTGAAATAAATCATTCTCGCTACTATTATTCTGACATTTCACATTCTTAAAATAAAGTGGTGATCCTAACTGACCTAAAACAGGGAATTTCTACTAGGATTAAATGTCAGGAATTGTGAAAAACTGAGTTTAAAAGTATTATTCTAAGGTGTATGTAGACTTCCGACTTAGCAACTGTAGCAGCTTACAGCCTAATTTCATCTGTCAAACTGGTAGGCCTACATTTTTCTTCTTAAATAGGCTCCAACACAAAGCCCTCTTGTTGCTAGTAAAGTCTAATTAAAATGAAGACTGTTTATTAATTATGCCTTCTCATATTTTGCCTACTTTCAGCACCATGAGCTGTCTATTTCTGATTGATTATGCAGCGGCTGCTGCTTCACGTTTCAGCATCACAATGGAAATTACTCAAATCTGAGTAACTTCCATGTCAGGAATTGTATCTTCAATCTAAGCGTACTAGAAAGTGTGTGGCCTCAGGCCTTGAGGGAAGCAAACGTAATTCCTCTACCCAAGAATAGTCAATGCCCCCTTTACTGGCTCAAATAGCCAACCAATCAGCCTGTTACCAACCCCTCGTAAACTTTAGGAAAAAATTGCATTTGACCAGATACAATACTATTTTACTGAAAAAAATTGTCAACAGACTCTCAGCATGCTTATACAGTGAGGGGAAAAAAGTATTTGATCCTCTGCTGATTTTGTACGTTTGCCCACTGACAAAGAAATTATCAGTCTATAATTTGAATGGTAGGTTTATTTGAACAGTGAGAGACAGAATAACAAAAAAGTCCAGAAAAACACGTGAAAAATGTTATAAATTGATTTGCATTTTAATGAGGGAAATAAGTATTTGACCCCTCTGCAAAACATGACTTAGTACTTGGTGGCAAAACCCTTGTTGGCAATCACAGAGGTCAGACGTTTCTTGTAGTTGGCCACCAGGTTTGCACACATCTCAGGAGGGATTTTGTCCCACTCCTCTTTGCAGATCTTCTCCAAGTCATTAAGGTTTCGAGGCTGACTTTTGGCAACTCGAACCTTCAGGTCCCTCCACAGATTTTCTATGGGATTAAGGTCTGGAGACTGGCTAGGCCACTCCAGGACCTTAATGTGCTTCTTCTTGAGCCACTCCTTTGTTGCCTTGGCCATGTGTTTTGGGTCATTGTCATGCTGGAATACCCATTCACGACCCATTTTCAATGCCCTGGCTGAGGNATGTTTGACAGTGGGGATGCTGTTCTTGGGATCATAGGCAGCATTCCTCCTCCTCCAAACACGTCAAGTTGAGTTGATGCCAAAGAGCTCCATTTTGGTCTCATCTGACCACAATACTTTCACCCAGTTGTCCTCTGAATCATTCAGATGTTCATTGGCAAACTTCAGACGGGCATGTATATGTGCTTTCTTGAGCAGGGGGACCTTGCAGGCGCTGCAGGATTTCAGTCCTTAACGGCGTAGTGTGTTACCAATTGTTTTCTTGGTGACTATGGTCCCAGCTGCCTTGAGATCATTGACAAGATCCTCCCGTGTAGTTCTGGGCTGCTTCCTCATTGTTCTCATGATCATTGCAACTTCACGAGATGAGATCCTGCATGGAGCCCCAGGCCGAGGGAGATTGACAGTTCTTTTGTGTTTCTTCCATTTGCGAATAATCGCACCAACTGTTGTCACCTTCTCACCAAGCTGCTTGGCGATGGTCTTGTAGCCCATTCCAGCCTTGTGTAGGTCTACAATCTTGTCCCTGACATCCTTGGAGAGCTCTTTGGTCCTGGCCATGGTGGAGAGTTTGGAATCTGATTGATTGCTTCTGTGGACAGGTGTCTTTTTTATACAGGTAACAAACTGAGATTAGGAGCACTCCCTTTAAGAGTGTGCTCCTAATCTCAGCTCGTTACCTGTATAAAAGACACCTGGGAGCCAGAAATCTTTCTGATTGAGAGGGGGTCAAATACTTATTTCCCTCATTAAAATGCAAATCAATTTATAACATTTTTCACATGCGTTTTTCAGGATTTGTTTTGTTATTCTTTCTCTCACTGTTCAAAGAAACCTACCATTAAAATTATAGACTGATCATTTCTTTGTCAGTGGGCAAACGTACAAAATCAGCAGGGGATCAAATACTTTTTTCCCTCACTGTAAGAAGGACATTCAACAAGCACAGCACTTTCACAAATGACTGATGATTGATGATAAAAAGATTGTGGGAGCTGTTTTGTCAGACTTTAGTGTGGCTTTTGACATTATCGATCACAATATTTCTGTGTTGCGGCTTAACACTGTTCCTTTCATAGTGAATAAAGAGTTACGTGTGTAATGGAAGCTTCTCCAAAATACTCCAGGTAGAATCAGGAATACTTTTTTCAATCTTTACTAATGACATGCCACTGGCCTTCAGTAAAGCCAGTGTGGCTATGTATGCGGATAACTTAACACAATACATGTCAGCTACTACAGCGAGTGCAATTGTTGCAACACTTAAAAAGACCTGCAACTGGTTTCAGAATGGGTGGCATATTTCAAAAACTTAAAGCATTGTATTTGGGACAAATCATTCACTAAACCTTAACTAAATATTGTTATAAATAATGTGGAAATTAGCAAGTTGAGGTGACTAAACTGCTTGGAGTAACCCTGGATTGTAAACTGTCATGGTAAAAACATGTTGATACAACAGTAGCGAAAATGGGGAGAAGTCTGTCCATAATAAAGCGCTGCTCTGCCTTTTTAACAACACTATCAACAAGGCAGGTCCTACCTACAGGCTCTAGTATTGTCACATCTGGACTACTGTTCAGTCGTGTGGTCAGGTGCGACAGAGGGACCTCAGAAAATTACAATTTGCTCAGGACAGGGCAGCACGGCTGGCATTTAAATGTACACTGAGAGCTAACATTAATTATATTCATGTAAATCTATCATGGCTCAAAGTGGATGGAGGAGAGATTGACTTCATCATTACTTGTTTTTGTAAGAAGTGTTGACATGCTGAATGCACCGAGGTGTCTGTTTAAACTACTAGCACACAGCTCAGACACCCATGCATACCCCACAAGACATGCCACCAAAAGTCTCTTCACAATCCCCAAGTCAAGAACAGATTATGGGAGGTGCACAGTACTACATAGAGCCATGGCTACATGGAACTATATTTCACATCAGGTAACTCATGCAAGCAGTAGAATCAGATTTTAAAACCGATAAAAATACATCTAATAGAACAGCGGGGACTGTGAAGAGACACACACAGTCACACATACACATGATAAGACACTCACTCTACACACACGTACACATGGATGTGTATTGTAAATATGCGGTGGTGGAGTTCTGGCTTGAGGGAACACGCTGAATGTGTTGGGTAAGGTGTTATGAAATGTAATGTCATGTAGAGAGGAACCATAAGCTGACCAACCTCACTGGAAAATAAAAACCCCCTAACTGTACCGGTGGATCTATCTCCTATGTTGAGTTATTGATACACAATGATACACAATTGAACACAATGATGTGGAGGCAACAAATTCAGTCATATGGACAATATCCCGCTAAAACTGAAAAAACGTATACAGTGGCCTATAGCACCACCATCAAACAACTATTCCACGAGAGCTCTGGACCTCCTAGGACAGGCATGTCCAATTCAATTCCTGCTGTTTTGTCATGACTGTGATGATCCGAAGGATCAGGTTACAGTGGGTCCGCTCTACAGTGCCCTCTCTCCCCCACAGATGGGGAGAGGAAACACTTTGAAGTTTGTGGAAATGTTTAGTTAATGTAGGAGAATGTACCACATTAGGTCTGGTAAACTATCATTTTCATCATCTTTGAAATGCAAGAGAAAGGCCATTATATAATATTGCAGTTTAGGCACAATTTAGATGTTGGCCACTAGATGGCAGCAGTGTGTGTGCAAAGTTTCAGATTGATCCAGTGAAGCATTGCAATACTGTACAGTATTTTATCGGCCCAAATGTTCTGAATTGGTCAATTGATACATTTTCAAGTACATAACCATAGAGAACATACACAAATGATATGGTAATAAAACATTTAAGTTTACACACTCCCAGGAATGTCATATATGATGGATCATTAGCTTATAAACTAACTTTCACACATCTAGATGGCCGGGTGGGGTGGGTGTGGAGCCAGAGACAGCAGGGTTAAAACTGTAGAAACCAGTTCCTACATTTGAATATAAAAATGGATTTTATCAAACAAAAATATGCTACATTTTATCTCTGGGACCCTCAGGATGACAAATCAGAGCAAGATTACTGAATGTAGTAAGTACATTATTTACCTTCAGGGGTGAATGTATCCAACCAGTTGGCGTGATAAAGTTTTTTGTTGTTGTGCACATGGTATTTTTTCACTGTAATAGCTACTGTGAATTGGACAGTGCAGTTAGATTAACGAAAATGTAAGCTTTCTGCCCATATAAGACATGTCTATGTCCTGGAAAGTTTGCTGTTACTTCTAGTCATATTAACGCAAGTTAACGCACGTTAGCATCAACCGTCCCGGTATAGGGTAACAGATCCCGTAGAGGCTAGCTAGCTGTGTTTGCTATAGCTAAAATGTACTGTAGTCTAGCGTTATAGCTAGCTAACTACCCTAGCGAGCCTCAGTGCCTCTCATTAGGAGAAAAACTGGATGAATGTTTTGATGATGGCAGAGAGTAAAGGAATGACTTAGGCTTGATGACTCATATTAATCTTAGAGTAACTATACCGTTGTGTTGTAGCTGGTTAGTTAGCTAACATCTGTCTGTGAAATGTCTCATATTCTACACCATGCTGCTACAGTACGAATACAGAACGTAAACAACGATTGCCCATGATTGTTTAATAGCGTTTTTGTCTTTCTCTCACAGACAGTACCGCTTGGATACAATCAAGTTGATGACTCTCAAGAGATGTGAAAGGTCCCATTACAACTATCTCCCCTCCAAACACCTCACTGCACCCCATGCAAGTATTTCCTTTGTAGAACTGTAGTATTTATTATATGCATTAGTAGTATATTTGTCTTCTACTGTATATGTCATACATTGCCAAAACTGTTTCTGCTTACTGCTGTGTAAACTCACCAAGGTCTCCAGAGCAAACTTTGTCTTGAATACAAGCCATGTCTACTTAATTTCTATATTGACAGACTAATCTACTGTTTTATTAAAACATGTTTACTTGCCAACAAATTAAAGATTAAATGATAAAACAACTCCCTGCATTATTTGTTTTAGCAGTATGACTGAAGCTAGTTTATCCAAATACATTTCATGAATTTCACAATGAATTGATCAAGAAGTGGAAGTCAACACTTTATTAGTTTCTGATGCAGTTGGAATCATTTAGTCACTTGTCAATACACTTGTAAGAAATATTATATAAAACACCATTATGTACAGCAGTTGTGAGCATACCAGGCATTCTATATTATACTACAAGATTATTCTAACTGAATATAGATGTTGTGTTTGTTGAATGTTGCAGGTATGTTCCAGAATGTTCTTCAGCTGGTGAACCTCTTCTTGTGTTGGGTAATGACAGCTGGTTTAGCAGGCTTTGGCGCTGTGGCGATGTTGGCAAGGATGTTGGGGGAATGTGACTCTGGCTCCTTGTAGACAACCGTCTGGTCCTTTCTGTATTCCACAGCCAGGTGGACAAGCCTCTCGCACACTTTCTTCACCACCCACTGCTTTGACCTCTTGCAGAATATTTGTTTGTACTGCAAGTCTCCTGGAAAGACATGAAGACTGATCATGAGGATGTGTAAAACATGAATACTGATCATGAGGATGTTTAACCATACAATAACCCATGTTCATCTGTAAACCAAAAAAATGGTACAGTAGACTGGTATGTGTTTTGTTACACTCAGTCAATAATATGTACAGTCTAGTCTTGTATGAATACCTACAGCTGCACAATCTCTAACCACTGTGATTATTATTTGACCCTTCCGGTCATCTATTAACTTCTGAACATCTTAAAACCTCTTAAGGATCCGCCCCTTTTTTTCAATTTTTGCCTGAAATGACATACTCAAATCTAACTGCCTGTAGTTCAGGCCCTGAAGCAAGGATATGCAAATTCTTGGTACCATTTGAAAGGAAACACTTTGATGTTTGTGGAAATGTGAAAGGAATGTAGGAGAATATCACACAATAGATCTGGTAAAAGATAATACAAAGAAAAAACCAACCGTTCATTAGTATTTTTTTCTACCATCTTCGAAATGCAAGAGAAAGGCCATAATGTATTATTCCAGCCCAAGTGCGATATTCATTTCGGCCACTAGATGGCAGCAGTGTTTGTGCAAAGTTTTAGACTGATCCAATAAACCATTGCATTTCTGTTCAAACTTTTGTATCAAAACTTCCCAAATATGCCTAATTTGTTTATTAATAACTTTTTATACTCAAAATTGTACACTCTCCTCAAACAATAGCATGGTATTCTTTCACTGTAATGGGACTAAATTGGACAGTGCAGTTAGATTAACAAGAATTTAAGATTTCTGCCAATATCAGATATGTCTATGTCCTGGGAAATGTTCTTGTTACTTACAACCTCATACTAATTGCATTAGCTCAACACGTTAGCTCAACACTGATCCCAAAGAAGTTTTAAGAACGATCTGACCTTAATGGCAATGTACGTAGATCCTCATAATCTCCACCACAGCCACAAGAAAACTGGCCACCCCTCAGAGCCTGGTTCCTCTCTAGGTTTCTTCCTAGGTTCCAGCCTTTCTAGGCAGTTTTTCCTAGTCGCCGTGCTTCTACATCTTCATTGCTTGCTGTTTGGGGTTTTAGGCTGGGTTTCTGTATAAGCACTTTGTGACATCTGCTGATGTAAAAATATAGAACTGACTGCAAGGGTGTGGAAAGTTTGAGGAGCACTTGTCTTGTAGACAGTTTAGCGTATGCATACTAACCTTCACACAAAATACCCACAACCAAAAGACACCAGACAGTCACCCACACCATCCCCCCCCTTACTAATACTTCCTTTTCTCCAATGTAGACTTCAAGCCTCCATAATACAGAGAACTGCAGTAGAAGTTGTAGCCTACTTGTAAACATACAAACTATAACAACAAGATAGTAAGTCATAATTATGAGATAGTGGCCGTGTCCGAATACCCATACTTGCATCCTAAATAGTAGGCTGATTGAGTATGTGAAAAAATTACGTTTTGTAGTATGTGACGTTTCGAAAAATCGACTATACTTTAAATGCCCGGATGTCATACTAATTTCGGCTTTGACAACAGCTGATAATTAGCTGTCAATTAGATATGGGGATGTGCTACCGAAATCAACCAATAACAGGAAAAATGCAGTCGCGCATTGCGCATTCTCAGTATGCGAAAATATAACGTTTTATAGTATGTGCATTTTTTAAAACAAGCCTACCAGACAAGCTAAATGCCTTTTATGCTCGCTTCGAGGCAAGCAACACTGAAGCGTGCATGAGAGCACCAGCTGTTCCAGACAGCTGTGTGTTCACACTCTCCGTTGTCGATGTGAGCAAGACCTTTAAACAGTTCAACATTCACAAGCCTGCGGGGCCAGACAGATTACCAGGACGTGTACTCAGAGGATGCACGGACCAATTGGCAAGTGTCTTCACTGACATTTTCAACCTCTCCCTGACCGAGTCTGTAATACCTACATGTTAGGTATTAGGTATAGTCCCTGTGCCCAAGAACGCGAAGGCAACCTGCCTAAATGACTACCGCCCCGTAGCACTCAAGTCGGTAGCCATGAAGTGCTTTAGAAGGCTGGTCATTGCTCACATCAACACCATCATCCCTGAAACTCGAGACCCATTCCAATTCGCTTACCGCCCCAACAGATCCACAGATGACACAATCTCAATTGCACTCCACACTGCCCTTTCCCACCTGGACAAAAGGAACACCTATGTGAGAATGCTGTTCATTGAATATAGCTCAGCGTTCAACACCATAGTGCCCACAAAGCTCATCACTATGCTAAGGACCTTAGGACTAAACACCTCCCTCTGCAACTGGATCCTGGACTTCCTGACGGGCCGCTCCCAGGTGGTAAGCATAGGCAACAACATATCTGCCACGCTGATCCTCAACACAGGGGTCCTTCAGGGGTGAGTGCTTAGTACCTTCCTGTACACCCTGTTCACCCACGATTGCATGGCCAAGTACGACTCCAACACCATCATTAAGTTTGCTGATGACACAAGGGTGGTAGGCCCGATCACCGACAACGATGAGACACCCTATAGGGAGGAGGTCAGAGACCTGGCAGTGTGGTGCCAGGACAATAACCACTCCCTCAACGTGAGCAAGACAAAGGAGCTGGTTGTGGACTACAGGAAAAGGAGGGATGAACACCCCCCCCATTCACATTGACGGGGCTGTAGTGGAGCGAGTTGAGAGCTTCAAATTCCTCTGTGTCCACATCACCAACAAACTATCATGGTCCCAACACACCAAGACAGTAGTGAAAAGGGCACGACTACTCCTATTCCCCCTCCGGAGACTGAAAAGATTTGGCATGGGTCCCCAGATCCTCAAAGAGTTCTACAGCTGCACCATCGAGAGCATCCTGACTGGTTGCATCACCGCCTGGTATGCAACTGCTCGACATCCGACCATAAGGCGCTACAGAGGGTAGTGTGCAGGACCTTTATACTAGGCGGTGTCAGAGGAAGGCCCCAAAAATTGTCAAAGACTCCAGTCACCCAAGTCATAGACTGTTTTCTCTGCTACTGCACGGCAAGCAGTACCGTAGTGCCAAGTCTAGGTCCAAAAGGCTCTTTAACAGCTTCTACCCCCAAGCCATAAGACTGCTCAACAATTAACCAGTCACTTTACCCCTACCTACATGTACAAATTACCTCGACTAACCTGTACCTACGCACATTGACTCGGTACCGGTACCCCCCTGTATACAGCCTCATTAGTGTTATCTTATTGTGTAAGTTTTATTTTTTTTACTTTAGTTTATTTAGTAAATCTTTTCTTGACTCTATTTTCTTAAAACTGCATTGTTGGTTAAGGGCTTGTAAGTAAGCATTTGATATACTATTTCGGCTTTTCATCTAGTATAAATTCACTGCACACATTTCAGCTGTGAGTTTTCATAGCTACATCTCTTAAAGTAAACAACAAAACAACTTGGAAGATGGCGAATAGTGAAGCTTCTTTGGTTTTGTTTAAATGTAAGTAGTTTGTTCTCCTTAAAATGATCACAACTATTTAATCGTACATATTTGAAAGCAGATTTGCAGCCTGCTGGAGTGCCTTTAGCTAGCAATGTGCTTTAGTAGGACTAGAACTGTTAGAACAGTTCCGTTATCTACGGGGTTACTTTCTGTTGATTGACAACTTCATATTTAACATTAGCCTAGTTAGCAAGCTAGCTAGGTTTATTGCACATAACCTTTTAATGTGAAAGCAATGGTAAGCTGCACTCATTACTGTTTCACCTTGGCACTCCAATTTGATAAAGTATATGGCAGTCTAGCTATAGAAAGTTCACACAACTCTACTTTGGTCATGTTTTGGTTAATGTTGTACTTCATCTTATGTCTTTTCAGGATCTACGTGTAGGAGTGTGAGCTGGAGGGGCAGCTGTCACCTGCATGGATGAAGAAGAAGTGAGAGAACTTTAAGCATAAATACACAGTACTCTACTGTATGTTATCTTGACATGTATTGCTGTACTTAGATCTATTTCCTATGCTTCACGGGCACATCCATGTAAGTATGAACATTTACATGTTAGAATGGTACAAGTATTCCAGATACATTTACTGCAATTGGCATAATACCTTTTATAGGTCTTTACATGTAGTATGTGTGGTGCTGAAAGCTATAATTTTCCTTATTTTTCAACAGTTGAAAGCTCCCCCCACCAGAGTTAGCACGGAGAGAGGGGAGGCCACAGCCACATCCTGGAAGTGGTATGCCGTGATGGATGAGGCGCTGCAAGGGCTGCCACTCCATCACATCACCAGTCATTATCTTCTCATCCTCCCAAGGTGCAGCTGTGGGCTCCTCTCCCTCCCAGAACGGTCAAGATGTGGATGGGAGAAGGAGGTGACTGCCAGGGAGGCCATCAAATCAAATCAAATGTTATTGGTCACGTACACATGGTTAGCAGATGTTAAGGCGGGTGTAGCGAAATGCTTGTGCTTCTAGTTCCGACCGTACAGTAATATCTAACAAGTAATCTAACAATTTCACAACAACTACCTTATACACACAAGTGTAAAGGAATGATTAAGAATATGTACATATAAATATGTGGATGAGCGATGGCCGAACGGAATTCACCATGATTAAGAAGTAGTTTTATGTATTTTGTATGTACAGTTGAAGACGGAAGTTTACATACACCTTAGCCAAATACATTTAAACTCAGTTTTTTCACAATTCCTGACATTTAATCCTAGTAAAGATTCCCTGTCTTAGGTCAGTTAGGATCACCACTTTATTTTAAGAATGTGAAATGTCAGAATAATAGTATAGAGAATGAATTATTTCAGCTTTTATTTCTTTAATCACGTTCCCAGTGGGTCAGAAGTTTACATAGTTAGTATTTGGTAGCATTGCCTTAAAATTGTTTAACTTGGGTCAAACATTTTAGGTAGCCTTCCACAAGCTTCCAACAACAAGTTGGGTGAATTTTGGCCCATTCCTCCAGACAGAGCTGGTGTAATTGAGTCAGGTTAGTAGGCCTCCTTGCTCGCACATGCTTTATCAGTTCTGCTCACAAAGTTTCTACAGGATTGAGGTCAGGGCTTTGTGACGGCCACTCCAATACCTTGACTTTGTTGTCCTTAAGCCATTTTTCCACAACTTTGGAAGTATGCTTAGGGTCATTGTCCATTTGGAAGACCCATTTACGACCAAGCTTTAACTTCCCTACTGATGTCTTGAGATGTTGCTTCAATATCTCCACATAATTTTCCTTCTCATGATGCCATCTATTTTGTGAAGTGCACCAGCCCCTCCTGCAGCCAAGCACCCCCACAACATGATGCTGCCACCCCCGTGCTTCATGGTTGGGATGGTGTTCTTCGGCTTGCAAGCCTCCCCATTTTTCATCCAAACATGACGATGGTCATTATGGCCAAACAGTTCCATTTTTGTTTCATCAGACCAGAGGACATTTCTCCAAAAAGTACGATATTTGTCCCCATGTACAAAGTATATGTCGTAATCGACTTGCCAAAACTATAGTTTGTTAACAAGAAATTTGTGGAGTGGTTGAAAAACGAGTTTTAATGACTCCAACCTAAGTGTATGTAAAGTTCCGACTTCAACTGTATTTTATTTATAGCTATTCATTTATTCATTTTGTACTGTTTTTGGTGAAATCATTTTTTAAAATCCAAGGCGGATTTCTGTTTACTCATTGAAAAGTGTTTCTTGTTTGTAAATGAACCTTTAAAACCAAGACGGTTTTCCACCAACTTTAGCGTCCCGCCAACTTTTTGCAGACTTTTCTTTATATATGACAAAGCCTATAGTTTTATTTCCAACAACTGACCTTGTCATGATTAAAGTAAAGTTCTGCCTACGGTTTAGCATAAAATGTAGCCGTAATGCTGAGGCGGCACTGGCACGCATTACGCTCTTAAACTCTTGATGGTTGCGCCCGTCACTACTATCCTCCTGGCAGTTCTGAAATTCACCCATCTCGTCGCATAGCTACCAAAAGAACAGTTCTCAACCACAACTGGATGGATCCATAAAGAATAACTGAGGGAATACATAAAGAAAATATTGGAATATAGGCTAATGCAATTGAATACATCAAATTGTTGCTTACTGGTACTCCCAAAGTTATCCTTTTGATATTGACATTTGAAGCAGTAGCCTACCCACATGTGGTCAACTATTTCAGCACCGTTTTGTGCTGCTTTGAGACAAGTGTGAGGACTTCATTGATAAATCAATCAATGTCAGATATTTCTTGGATATAAACCTGTTTGGATGTTGGTTAGGCTACAATTAGGCTGTGGAAATGTTAGCTAAATTGAGGTGAGTGCTGCTTATTATCATCTTGTCTAGTTGTCTCATTCATTAGCACTGATCAGAACATTTTGCCAGCATGTTATGTAGCTTGGCAAGTGGATTATTTTTGTCTTTACTTGCAGTTGCTTAGTAGCCTAGGCCTACTCTCGACCAAAAGCCTGTGACTTGTCTCAATCAATCAATATGATTTGGTTTCACTGAATCTCTGTCTGTATACAGTGCATTCGGAAAGTATTCAGACCCCTTGAATTTTTCCACATTTTGTTACATTACAGCCTTATTCTGAAATTGATTAAATTGTTTTTTCCCCCCTCATCAATCTACACACAATACCCCATAATGACTAAGCAAAAACCAGTTTAATATCTTTAATATCATATTTACATAACTATTCAGACCTACAGCCTCGAGTCTTCTTGGGTATTATGCTACAAGATTGTTATTAATTAAGATGGCGCCGAAGAGAATGGCTGACGTTTTACGGGCTCCTAACCAACGGTGCTATTTCGTTCACTTTTTTGCATTGTTTGTAACTTATTTTTTACATAATGTTGCTGCTACCATCTCTTATGACCGAAAATAACTTCTGGACATCAGAACAGTGATTACTCACCTCGAACTGGAAGAAGCTTTTTCTTTTAACAAGTCAAGAAGGATAAACTGCTTTCCCGGTAACAGGCCCAAATCCCCGTCATTTGCTTGAAGAAAAGATGGAGAAAAAGGGGGCGGAGGTCGGGCTGCATTCTGAGAATTCGCAGGCGAGCGAGTAAACTCCCACTGCTATCTGTTCTATTGGCTAACGTGCAATCATTGGAAAATAAAATTGATGACCTAGATTAAGATTATCCTACCAACGGGACATTAAAAACCGTAATATCTCATGTTTCACAGAGGCGTGGCTGAACGACGACACGGATAATATAGAGCTGGCGGGATTTTCCATGCACCGGCAGAACAGAGAAGCTATGTCTGGTAAGACGAGGGGTGGGGGTGTGTGTCTAACAGCTGGTGCGCGATGTCTAATACTAAAGAAGTCTCAAGGTATAGCTCGCCTGAGGTTAATACCTTATGATAAGCTGTAGACCACACTATTTACCAAAAGAGTTCTCATCTATATTATTCGTAGCCATCTATTTACCACCACAGACCGATTCTGGAACTAAGACCACACTCTTTAAGGCCATTGCAAACAAGAAAATGCTCATCCAGAAGCGAAGCTCCTAGTGGCCGGGGACTTTAATGCAGGCAAACTTAAATCAGTTTTACAAAATTTTTACCAGCATGTCACATGTGCAACCAGAGGGGGAAAAAAACTCTAGACCACCTTCACTCCACACACAGAGATGCATAAAAAGCTATCCCCCGCCCTCCATTTGGCAAATCTGACCATAATTCTATCTTCCTGATTCCTGCTAACTACCAAAAACTAAAGCAGGAAGTACCAGTGACTCGCTCAATACGGAAGTGGTCAGATGGTGTGGATGCTACGCTACAGGACTGCTTTGCTAGCACAGACTGGAATATGTTCCGGGATTCAACCAATGGCATTGAGGAGTATACCACCTCAGTCATTGGCTTCATCAATAAGTGCATCAACGATGTCGTCCCCACAGTGACTGTACGTACATATCCCAAACAGAAGCCATGGATTACAGGCAACATCCGCATCGAGCTAAAGGCTAGAGCTGCCGGTTTCAAGGAGCGGGACACTAATCCGGACACTTATAAGAAATCCCGCTATGCCCTCAGACGAACCATCAAACAAGCAAAGCGTCAATACATGGCCACCGGACTATTAACATTGACCCCCCCCCATCCCAGATGTTTGATGAAGATGTAGTCTGGTGACAATCTTGTAGATTGCCTAGCTACTCTGGGAACCAGCCTGTGCCGTGTAGCCACTGGACTTCTCCTTCACAATGTATGGCACCACTTGGGTGATGCCTCAGCAGCTCTGAGCACCAGAAAGCTCTTCATTACGAACCCTCTGCCCTTAGCACTGCATTCCTCTACTGCATCTCCCATTCCTCTCAAGCCTCAGGTGACTCTTCAATCAATACATTCGTAGGCCCACGGTACAGTCAATTTTACTCATAACATGTCGTTCCAAATGCTAGCTACTTAGCTCATGTTAGCCCAAAACAACAAATCGAAAGGTCACTGGGTTGGGCTACAGATGATCCTTTCCGGTTCATATGTGAAGCCGTAACTGATGGTGTGTTCAAGAAAATAGGGAACTCTGGGGGGAAAAAACATGCACCCACTGGAAAAATATTTTTCAACGGTCATCCAACTCGGAATTATAAATCAGAAACTGCATACTTTTTCTAAACTGTACGTTCTAAATAGTATGTAGTACGATTAGTACACAGTATGGAGTTTAAGTAAGTAGTAGGCAAACCAGATTTTGGGCACAGACAAAGTCATAATTATGAAATAGTAAGTAATAAATATGAGATATGTAAGTCATAATTATGAGATAGTAAGTCATCATTATGAGAAGTTTAAGCGATCTGTATCGAGACTGATAACTAGAAATAGACAGCGATTTCGTACATTTGATAAGGTCCACAAAACGTTGATATATGCCTTCCTCTGCTCAAACAAAATTATGCTTGCCCAGAACTGGTTGTGAACTCGTGATGCTCGGAACCAGAGTGCACTCCTTAGACAACTGCTCTACCGCAGTTCACACATGTCTCTAGCTAGCCGCGAGAATACTTGATGTGACTTGATGGTAATAGCAGGTCGGTTTTAATTATTTCGTTTTAAGCCTTCCCCAAACCCTAGGCCTAACTTAACCACTCAGAATTAATGCATAAACTTAACACTTGAGTTGTCTGTCTTAACCCTGTAACCATGCAGAATAAATGCGTAAAAAATAGATGTTCATCAATAATACATAGAATTTCGAAGGGAATCTATGAGATCTTGTTGCTGTATCACATGAATCCAATGTGCACTTTGTGTAAGGCCCTTTTCAACTTTCAAAGATAACCTTGTATATCCTACAAGGTATGATTGATATTGTCAATCACACATTGTGTGTTTGTGTGCGTTTGTGTGCGTGTGTGTGAGAGAGAGTTTGTGGTGATATTGTTCCATATTAATGGATTGGATTTTTCCCTTAGATAATGTACAATCCACATAAGTACTATAAAGCCGATTTGCCATAATTTGATTGTAACATAATTTCGTTTTTAGAATGTTGAAGTAAATACAAATTCTGTCATTTATGTGGTAAAAACAACTAATAAAAACGTCTGATTTGCAAAAATACTTCATTTTGTTGACAAAAAGTGATTCATCCATTGATCCTTATTATATTATTAATGTTCGATAGTGACACTTCTTAAAAATACATTAAGATTGCTTCCTTGCTCACTCATTTTCTCCAAAGTGTTTGCAGACAGACTACTCACCATGTGGCCATAGTGGAGAGGGGTGTAATCCCATCACCTGGTGTTAGGGTTGTGGCTTAAGGCACAT
Organism: Hucho hucho; assembly: GCA_003317085.1. Taxonomy (NCBI): domain Eukaryota; kingdom Metazoa; phylum Chordata; class Actinopteri; order Salmoniformes; family Salmonidae; genus Hucho; species Hucho hucho. Next base: position 788,365 of record QNTS01000052.1, on the reverse strand, counting down.
TCATTCTACAGTCTTATAACGTGTCTGGTTTGGTAGTGACATCAAAAGTGGGGACAACATTTTTCAGAGAACGATGTTTCAAAATAATCAAAACTAATAATTAGATCAGTATCTTTCAATGTAATAATGGAACTACTCAAGATGTTGTATGTAAACAATAGTTACAAAAAATACAAAAATCATTAATTTCTTTATTTTCAAACATGAAGTTTAGGAGTCAGGATTTGGGACAACCACCTGTCAATAGAAATAGGTGTATAAACAAAGACTTTGAACTATATTAATTTAACAATATGTGTGTTATTGCCTTGGATTGAATTAGAAAATATAATGTAAATAAATCTCCTAATTTGGAGACTTTTTTTTTTTAAATACTTTTTTGTTGTGGGTGGAACAGCAATTTACACCACTTCTGTAGAATCACCCATATAACAATTCCTGTAGATTAACATTTTTTTTTTTATAGAATACACACCAATACAGCATGTGTACATAATACAGATGTTTCTGTATTACAGTTCTACCAAGTATTCATACCACTGATATACTTTTATGAGCCGTTCTGGCTGAAAATAAGCATATATGTAAGGTCATTTTGATTTTGTACACGGTCATACCTAGTTAGAACCAGTTAGAACCATAAACGAGTACATAAGGTGCTTAATATCTGCAGGTCATCTGTCTATCTGGTCAAAATCACTGATACAGGTCCCCCTCCACCCTCTGAGGATATGTATAACGTTTAATATTAAATCTCCAGAGACAACCTGGATTCAAATAAATACTTTTTAGATTTGCCTTAGAATAACTACTTTTCAGAAAATACACACCAATACAGCTCTCTGTGTAGATTCAGAGCATATCTGAGTTCTGTATTGCAGTTCTATCAAGTATTTGTACCATTGACATACTTTTAATACCATTGGTAGATTTTCATATGCACAGAAATAAGGTAATTTTGGTTCTGTACACAGTCATACAATACGTGGTATAGAAAAGTACAATCTTAGGCGAGTACATGGGGAGCTATATTTGGTCAAAATCACTGATACAGATCCCGCTCCACCCTCTGGTGGTATGGATAACTTGTTATTTATTATGTCTCCAGAGAAACCTAGATTCAAATAAAGGTCCTATCTATCAAATGACTATAGGAGGAATTAGATGTTTTTGGCTGGGGTCAAAATGACACTAAAGGGCAACATTTTTTTTCTTAAGTCTATATTGATACAGAAACAATAAACAATTATTTAGATTTATTAGGAACAAGTTGATTGACAAAGTCAAGAAAAATGTGAAGAATTGAATAAACCACCTTTGGGCTATGATCAAAAATATGCAGTCGGTAGTATGTGTCACACCATGATCTGTTTCACCTGTCCTTGTGATTGCCTCCACCCCTTGCAGGTGTCACCCATCTTCCCCATTATACCCTGGGTATTTAAACCTGTGTTTTCTGTCTGTCTGTGCCAGTTCATCTTGTATGTTCCATGTCAACCACTGTGTTTTTCACTGTGTGCCTGCCTTTTCTACGCTCTTTTGCTAGTCCCGGTTTTGACCCTTGTCTGTTCTCTGGACTCTGTACCCACCTGCCTGACCATTCTGCCTGCCCTGATCTCCTAGACTCTGAACTGGTTTTGACCTTTTGCCTGTCCACGGCCATTCTCTCACCTACCCCTTTTGGATTATTAATAAATATCAAAGACTCAAACCATCTGCCTCCCATGTCTGCATCTGGGTCTCGCCTTGTGCCCTTATAGTATGAGGGTTAAAGAGGCAATCTGAGATAGGTACATCCTTTTTCTGACTTTTCAATTATTAATATATAGCCATTGATTCTTGAAGAATGTAATGTAACCCCATCAGAACCCAAAATATAACCTTGTTTTATGCCATTGTTTGTAAGTAATTGTAAAGCAACTATAATTTTGATCTCACGGATGGTCATCCTCCATATGTGAGAGTCCTTGCGTCTATGTATTTGAGAGTAAACCTATCCCATAATAATGACATCTTAGAATTATGAATTCTCTGATAATAATGACTTACTATCTCATAATTTGTGGTCCGATTACTTTTTAATTAAAAAATATTTATTTTTAGGGGGGCGGGAACGGGCTTCCATAGATCTCCATGGCTACAGTACCATGCACACAACCTTACAGAGCAGCAGCTGTGCAACAACCACTTGAACCTCTCACTCTGACTCCGCAGTTCAAGGTCATGACCTTGGGAGAAATAAATATTTAATGGATTATTAAAGGTTCAGTAACTGTTGTGATTCCGTTTGAGGACTTGACATCTTGACTACCCAGGTTCACAATGAAATGGTATATTTTTTATACACAGTAAGATACACAGAAATACACTCCTAGAAAAAAAGGCGCTATCTAGAACCTAAAAGGGTTATTCGGCTGTCCCCATAGAAGAACCTTTTGAAGAACCCTTTTTGGTTCCAGGTAGAACCTTTTTGGTTCCAGGTAGAACCCAAAAGGGCTCTACCTGGAACCAAAAGGGTACTCTTATGGGGACAGCAGAAGAACCCTTTAGGAACATTTTTTTCTAAGTGTACTGTATGCTGTAACCATAGCTATTGAACTTCACTATAAACCATTTAGCCCACCACTTAGGTATATCTTAGATAAGGAAAATATATAAGAGTGAGTACATTTTAAAATACAGCCTCATCTAGAGTGAGCCTTCTAAAGAGTTTGAGGGGGAAGTTTGTCAAGGCTCGTTGCTGTAAACCAACTGGACCCACTGCTCTAGCTAAGTATCAGCTGCTCAGCTACCTAATCTCACACCACCCTCTCCTTGAACAGCAAAGTAGCATCATAAATTACTGTACTACCTTCCTCTGGCTTTATTTCCTTTCCTTGTGTTCGCTGAATTGTGGTCCAATGAATTTATTAAGCCTGTAAAAAGCCACGTCCAGTTAGTTTACAAATTGCAGACAGTCTCCTTCTCGCCATACGTTTAGTGGTTCTCTGCCCCTGACTGTCTCTTATCAGGTCACATCACAATGACCTCCCCTGTTGAAATAAAGCAGTTAATTTACAGTACGTTCGGTAAAAAAACAAGGACCTTCGCTCTCCAAACCCATGATTTACTCCTTATTGTTTCTGAGTTCCGACATGCCGGGCAGAGGTGCTAGAAGCACCTTGATCTCTGAAACTCTACGCTCTTACAGAAATGGATACTTTTCAGCTAACTGGCTAAGCACATTCTTCTCTGTCACAAATATAAAACACAGTAACAACACAGGCCAACTACACAAGTCTTTGCCAGGGCAATACAACAAAACACAACCCTACACAACACAGCACAGACCAGCTGGTACAGAGAGGGGATATAAAGCAGAATAAGTGTGCATCGATCATAGAGTGTCTCAATTTAGTATGCAAACAAAGACAAGGTTGAAACCAGTGGACTGCTTTAGAACAGCTGCCAAGCCAAATGACTCATTCACTATAGGAAACAACCTAACTAATGGCAAAACTCTACCCTGAGTGAGCCTAACGTCTGCTTAATTATTCCATAATGAAGAACTCCTTCAAATTGTTGTGCTGGAAAATGTTACAGCAGCACACTGGACAAGTTGTACCTTTTGTTGATTTTCTTTACATGATTTCACGTTTCATATGTGAAAAGACCTTATATCTGAAACATTTGAATATATCACACAAAGGAGTTAAACTGAATCATAACATATTTTGACTTCTTATAGCACACTAAATGAGGAAGGTTCTGATAGGAAGTTTTGCACTGAGGAAACGTCTGATTTGCATTTTTGCACTCTGAGCAAGATTATGGATATTTTTATGGTTATTCGCAAAAACTACCAGCATAATCAAGCAGGCTGGATTACTTCTAAATTTGTAAAGAGTTGGAAGTACTGTACACTGTATTTTGTTTGAGTTTGAAGGCATTTTGTCCAAATGGCTTAGCTGAAGAGCTTCTTTAAAGATTAACAATGTTCTATTGAATAAGATTTTGAGGCACAAAACTACCAACAAATCCTGAGTAAATGTTTTCTGAATGAGTATGAATATTCAATTTCATTTGCAAACTGTTCCCAAGTTTACATTTAGTAAACTTGTGTGAAATGTAAATGAGTAGAGATCAATGTAGGCATACCAAATGTAGATCAAAGACAACATTTGGATGTATACATAGGCATTAGCTACTGTATGCTTTCTCAGCAACATCACCAATGCTATTTTAGAGATGTTTTCTGTCTTTGTTGTCCAACTTATGTTACAGAACAAAGCCGTTTCTTATAGCAACCAGCTTTCCTTCCATTCTACTGTGTTTGGTTAAACAAAGCTACTCCATACTCCTTGTTACGAAACCATTTAGCCTCAATTACTAACACTCCTAAAACTGGTATGTGTATATTGACCACTATTAAACTCCATCTTGCCCACTCTTATGCAGAGAGCCCTTTACTAATTCACATTCTACTCACATCTCTCTTTTTTAGGACCCTTTTCAACATCTCTGTTCTATGGGATGGGGAGTTACCATGGGAAATGGACATCTGAAAGTGAAAAAACAACAACCTTGATGCCAAAACAAAGATAGGCAGCCCAGCAGGTATGTATTGTTACAGGACTCACTTATTGGAATTTTAATTCCACCAGTAACTCTTTGACTCTGACTGTTTGAGTAGGAAACTCCTCCATTAACGTTTATATGAGTGTGCATTGCAATTATACACTGTGATACATTCACAGTGTGGCTTAAAGAGATTTTCTGAATCACTTTAGCATTGGTTGTAGTGATTAATGTATTACTAAATCAACTACAGGCAAACGATTATGAACTCAAAGTAAATATCAATATCAATGCAACAACACAATACCCAATAGGCTGAGACACAATATCTTAGAAATGTCCTGGATATTGTCGACACAGGAGGCTGGTATAGGTTTGGATTTAATCTTGTTGAGAAATAGAAAATGAAATGTGTATTGAGCTGTATATAAATATGTTATACATTCTACACATGAGTAGAGAGGTTTTCCCAAGCCAGCTACAGTATGTTGCTGGAAAAATCGAACCCTTTGGGCTTCCCAGCCTTAGATTAGAAATAGTGGGTGCATCCAAAATGGCACCCTCTACCCTAAGTAGTGCACTACTTTTGACCAGGGCCAATAGGGATGCATCCAGTGACTTGTACCCACACACATATAGGCTACACAGATTCCTAAAACGAATCTATATTGCACATACAGCCAATGAGGTGCTGCTAGTCACACACAAGGTAATATGAAACTAGAAAAGGGAATGTCCTCTACCTCCAAAGCTGATTTTATATCTCCCCAACATTCTTTCCCAGGTCATAGAAAGGAAATCCTACACGGGAAACAAGATTTACATGGGGTTCAATCAAGAGAGTGGAATTTTCAAAATGTCCAAGGTGTATTTATCCAAACATGGAAGTACTGGTACCAAATAGATAGACGGAGCTGCATCATGAAAGAAGAGACACAAACATTAATCGTCAAGTGATTTCCCACAACATGGTAATAAAAGGAAAGTTCTGTCTTTGAATTTACAAAGCTGGTCAGTATAAAGGCTTTTTGGCATTGTGGAGGCACGTCACTCAACACAGTGATGCGTTTCCGTTGACATAATTCAGTCTTTAGTAAGTACAGCAAATGGCTGGAAGCTCAGGTTTTCCTTGTCCGTCAGTCAGAATCCCATGTATTGTATAAAAGCCTTTTACCTGCCAGGACATCCGATACGGCAATTAAATAGCCCAGTGATTCCTGTATGTAAGTGTAGTCTGTCAGCAGGGTACTGGGGTGTGATGATTAGGGCTAGTGTGTGTGTGTGTGTGTGTTTGAAATCCATCCCTCCTAGGCAGCACCCTCAATACAAAAGGTATACTATTCCATGTCATCTTTGTCTCATTGAGCTCTCAACATAACAGTTTATTGGCCTGTATTATAATTAGTTAGTCTATAAATACGTTATGAGTCTGTGTAACTCCTTTGTGTGTGATGAATTCAAATGTTTTGGATGCAACCCCTTTTAGCCTTCTACCCTTTTAACATATGAACTGTGAAATCATGTGAAGGAAAAAATGGTTCAATGGGGGAAACAACAGGCCTTCAAATTGCCTTCATCCCAACAATACAGTGTGATCTCTTTTATGTCTGTGGGTGTAAGGCATATACAGTGTGTAGGATACTGTCTGTCTGTATGTGTCCATGGGGGTTGGCTCTAAGGCACATTCGCACAGCTATACTCCATACGTCGTCTTTCGGTGTACAGTTGAAGTCGGAAGTTTACATACACTTAGGTTGGTGTCATTAAAACTCGTCTTTCAACCACTCAACATATTTCGTGTTAACAAACTATAGTTTTGTGCATGACAAGTAATTTTTCCAACAATTGTTTACGGACAGATTATTTCACTTATAATTCACTGTATCACAATTCCAGTGGGTCAGAAATTTACATACACTAAGTTGACTGTGCCTTTAAACAGCTCGGAAAATTCCATAAAATGATGTCATGGCTTTAGAAGCTTCTGATAGGCTAATTGACATCATTTCAGTCAATTGGAGGTGTACATGTGAATGTATTTCAAGGCCTACCTTCAAACTCTGTGCTTCTTTCATGACATCATGGGGAAATCAAAAGAAATCATCCAAGACCTCCACAAGTCTGGTTCATTCTCGGGAGCAATTTCCAAATGCCCAAAAGTACCACGTTCATCTGTACACACAATAGTACGCAAGTATAAACACCATGGAACCACGCAGCCGTCGTACCACTCAGGAAGGAGACGCGTTCTGTCTCCTAGAGATTAATGTACTTTGGTGCGAAAAGGGCAAATCAATCCCAGAACAACAGCAAAGGACCTTGGGAAGATGCTGGAGGAAACAGGTACAAAGGTATCTATTTCCACAGTAAAACGAGCCCTATATCGACATAACCTGAAAGGACGCTCAGCAAGGAAGAAGCCACTGCTCCAAAACCGCCATTAAAAAAGCCAGACTACGGTTTGCAACTGCACATGGGAACAAATATCGTACTTTTTGGAGAAATGTCCTCTGGTCTGATGAAACAAATATAGAACTGTTTGGCCATAATGACCATCGTTATGTTTAGAGGAAAAAGGGGTAGGCTTGTAAGCCGAAGAACACAATCCCAACCACCGTGAAGCCCAGGGGTGGCAGTATCATGTTGTGGGGGTGCTTTGCTGCAGGACTGGGTCACTTCACAAAATAGATGGCATCATGAGGTAGGAAAATTATGTGAATATATTGAAGCAACATCTCAAGACATCAGTCAGGAAGCTAAAGCTTGGTTGCAAATGGGTCTTCCAAATGGACAATGACCCCAAGCATACTTCCAAAGTTGTGGAAAAATGGCTTAAGGACAACAAAGTCAAGGTATTGGAGAGGCCATCACAAAGCCCTGACCTCAATCCTATAGAAAATCTGTGAGCAGAACTGAAAAAGCATGTGCGAGCAAGGAGGTCTACAAACCTGACTCAGTTACACCAGCTCTGTCAGGAGGATGGGCCAAAATTCACCCAACTTATTGTTGGAAGCTTGTGGAAGGCTACCCAAAACGTTTGACCCAAGTTAAACAATTTTAAGGCAATGTTACCAAATACGAATTGAGTGTATGTAAACTTCTGACCCACTGGGAATGTGATGAAAGAAATAAAAGTTGAAATAAATCATTCTCTCTACTATTATTCTGACATTTCACATTCTTAAAATGAAGTGGTGATCCTAACTGACCTAAGACAGGGAATGTTTACTAGGATTAAATATCAGGAATTGTGAAAAACTGAGTTTAAATGTATTTGGCTAAGGTGTATGTAAACTTCCGACTTCAACTGTATCATCTCCAAAAGAATGTACTGGAGGTCTTTCTCAAATGATGGATGAACTATGTGGCAGCAAAGCAGTGTCTTTACCATTTTTACCATGGAAATGCTACATGATAACATCTCTCCCACTAGTGGAATTGTTGGAATTGTTGTTTTTATGTTAGATGTGATATGACAGGGGTGGAGTTGTTGCTTTACAAAGAGATGTAATATATATTATAATCAAAGCCGACATAAGTGCTATTGCTGTGTGTGTGTGTGTCAAGTTTTGGTGCACGTTGCCAAAAAAAACATTAAAAGCTATTATGGAAACCTTATGGATGACTCAGCTAGGACATTGTTTTTTTGAGCTGGCTGCAGATAATGCATTATGTCACTGAACAATTCTCCACGTCCTACAAATTAACGGTAAAATTAAACAAAAGAAATGTAAATACTTACTTTGTTTGTCCTTACAGTTTTTGAGGTGTTCATGTTTCCTGGTTTAGTTGGAGAGTGAGGGGATTCGATTAAGCTGCCCGATTAAGCCGCTCGGTTATATTGTGTACAATGCAGCATGGTGCATCATTCAGAAACATACAACAAATGTTTTCCATAAAACACACTGAACAAAATATAAACTCGATATGGGAAGTCTTAGTCTCGTGTTTCATGAGCTGAAATAAAAGATCCCAGAAATGTCCATGCACACAAAAATATGATTTCTCTCAATTTTTGGGGCAAAAAAATTGTTTACATCCCTGTTAGTGAGCATTTCAGAGAATTTGGCAGTATTTTCCAACTGGCTTCACAACTGGAGACCACGTGTACCCACGCCAGCCCAGGATGTCAATGTTGTGAACAGACTGACCCATGGTGGCAAAAGCTAAGGACAACGAACACAATTGCATTTTATCGATGGCAATTTAAATGCACAGAGATACCGTGATGAGATCCTGAGGCCCATTGTCGTGCCATTCATCCGCCGCCATCACCTTACGTTTCAGCATGATCAGTGGTGTAAAGAACTTAAGTATAAATACTTTAAAGTACTACTTATGTCCTATTTGGGGGTATCTGTACAACTTTTACTTTAACTTCACTAAATTCCTAAAGAAAATAATGTACTTTTTACTCCATACATTTTCCCTGACACCCAAAAGTACTCGTTACATTTTGAATGGCTAGCAGGACAGGAAAATGGTCCAATTCATGCACTTATCAAGATAATATCCCTGGTCATCCCTATTTCCTCTGATCTGGCGGACTCACGAAACACAAATGCTTCTTTTATAAATTATGTCTGAGTGTTGGAGTGTGCCCCTGGTTATCCGTAAATAAAAAAAACTATAAAATGGTGCCATCTGGTTTGTTTAATATAGGGAATTTGAAGTGATTTATACTTTTACTTTCAATATTTAAGTATATTTCAGCAATCACATTTACTTTTGATACTTAATTATATTTATATCCAAATACTTTTAGACTTTTACTGAAGTAGTATTTTACTGGGTGACTTTCACTTTTACTTGAGTAATTTTCTATTACAGTATCTTTACTTTTACTCAAGTATGACAATTGGATACTTTTTCCACCACTGAGCATGATAATGCACGGCCCTATGTCACAAAGATCTGTACACAATTACTGGAAGCTGAAAATATCCAGTTCTTCCATGGCCTGCTTACTCACCAGACATGTCACCCATTGAGCCTGTTTGGAATGCTCTGGATTGACATGTAAGACAGTCTGTTCCAGTTCCCACCAATATCCAGCAACTTCGCACAACCATTGAAGAGGAGAGGGACAATATTCCACAGGCCACAATCAACAGCCTGATCAACTCTATGCCAAGGAGATGTTTTGCACTGCATGATACAAATGGTGATCACACCAGATACTGACTGGTTTTCTGATCACCCCCGAAAAAATTTGGTATCTGTGGCAACAGGTGCATATCTGTATTCCTAGTCACATGAAATCCATAGATTACGGCCTAATTAATACATTTCAATCGACTGATTTCCATATATGAACTGTAACTCAAAAAAAATCCTTGAAATTTTTGCATGTTGCGTTTATATTTTAGTTTGTGTATATATTCAAATTTTCTAACTAATTTTCATTGGGAAGGCAGATAAAGTGGTTTTATGAAAAGCAATCAATTTTGCATGTGAAAACACAGAATCCTACTCGTTACTCCACGTGCCTAACCTACGTCACTTGTGTTTTGAGCCGACTTCGCCTTCCGCCAGAACTGGGCACCTGGCTCACCCCCAGGAGGTAGCTCGAATGCATAAAAATGTTATGCCCGAGCTACATAAGTCAATATCGGACCGCTAATACAGGACTAGTAAAGGCCCAATGCACTACTTTTGTCACCAATATTTGTATTTATTTATTGTGATTTCTTTTTTATTCTTACCAAGACAACATTGCATTTTCCAGTTTGGCCTAGTTACAGTTTTGTCTTAAATCGGTTAGAAAAATCTATGGCAGGACTTGAGGATACATCCTGAAAATGGCTGTCTAGCAACGATCAACAACTAACTTGACAGAGGTTGAAGACTTTTTTTTACGGATGTGCAGATATCGTACAATCCAGGTGTGCAAAGCTCTTTGAGACTTACCCAGAAGCTGTAATCGCTGATAAAGGTGATTCTACTGTGGCATGTATTGACTCAGGGGGTTGACTGCTTATCTAACCAAGATATATTAGTGTTATTTTTCTTTCTTTTTTCTAAGTATTTTGTGTGGGTCGTTGACAAAAAAAAAGACAATTAAATCCATGTTAATCCCACTTTGTAACACAACAAAATTTGGAAAAAGGTAAAGAGGTGTGAATACCTTTTGACGGCAATGTATACAAAAACCATCCTCCATGCCTCCTCACAGCCACCGCCTACCTCTCATTAAAATATCAACTCATACAGTAGTTCAGGCTAAATGTTGGGCTGAATGATGTCACCATACCTGTAACTGAGACGCATAGCCATTTGCTCGTTAAATAGAAGACAAAATTCAGCCTAGGAATTTTTGGTCTTGAAGGAATTGCTTAGTGGACACTTTAAAAGCTACTGACTAAACGCCAACCGAGGCTGGGGCTGTAGAGGTGTGTCTCAGCCTGCTCTCTCACTGCACTCCACAAATGCAACTGTTCCTCCTCGAGTCGGACTCCGCAGCAGTTGGATGGCGTGAGCAGCAGGGCACTGCACAGGACAGAGCAGACGCACAGGCAGCACACAGAGGCGCGCGATTAATTGACGGATCTAGAGGACAGGACAGGGCTCTGTCCTCCAGTAGCATCCTTTCGTTTCGAACATGGATTTGGTGAACAGAAGACACACTGGAATGCTTTTACAGCTAGCAATCCTTTATTGCTGTTCATATGGGGCAATTGGAAAAGGTGAGCACCGTGTGTTTTCTCCACACACGCACACACCGTTGCGGACCTGCTGCATGAGTGCATGGATAGGGATGGAGTGGAATTTGCAGTATTGAAATTGCAAAGACAAGTTTTTTTTCAGCTTTGTGTAGCCTACTTTGCTTGTATGTAGTCCGGGTGATTTAATATAGTGACTTATGTTTTACTTCCATTATGTCTGTCTACCTTGAAGAGGGATATTCGCATAGACTACTTTCTTTGACAGATTGCCACTGTCAGCAGTGACATTATTGCTATTTATTCGTTTGGACACCCACAATTCTCTGTAGTTAATGTGTTAAACCTCTTTTGCTGAGTGCTTAAATATGTTTTCCAGAATCCTTTATTGCCCACCCTGTCATTGATTAAACGGAGCTTTCCCCTTAGCCATGTGTAGGATACCGGCGGTTGATGATGATGCTTTCACTTGACAGAAATGCGCAGCAAGCACATCCAGTGTGTCAAAACGAAACATGTATTGTGCTATCAGAGTTTGCAGTGCAGGGCAGAGCAGTGTACTACAATGTAGCAGCTGTTGTTATTATATCAATGTGGTTAAGTGGAATGGTTATGGTATCAGTGCTTAGTCCCGCAAATGGCACTTGCTACAACAAATACGCCAGTGTAAACAACGGGTAGGCTACAATTAGACAGTTCAAGATATACCATTCGACAAAGACTAATTTCACAAACATGGCAAATGCACATAATAGCCTATAGGTTGAGTTAACCAACATCCAGATGGGAAAATTGATGTATTATTTTCGACCACTTCATAGGCTAGATTTTCCACATACTGCGTAAAATGCACTGAAGAAGCTCTTTTGAACGGGGTCCCACGAAATGGTGTGTGTGTGAATAAGATCGAATTGGTCTAGTAAACTGGTGCGTAAACTAAGCCTCTCTGGACATCAGTGCAGCGCACAGCACAATGTGATTCCTGCTGATTCCCATCAAAGGTGGATTACTTCACTGAAACCAGTGTTTTGGTTTTAAGGGCATGATCCACGAAATTTGTGTCTCTCTCTATCTCTGTCTGTGTGTGTGAGTGTATGTGTTTGTGTGGGTATACGAGATTAAGCGAGGGAGACATGTTCATTGCATCAATCATAATGCATTACAGGATGTAGGAAACTACAGATGTCAAGAAAACAGAATTTCAGAGACAATGGAAGACATGAAAACATTTGTGTGTGTGTATGAGAGAGAGAAAGAGAGGTTTGGTGGTTGGAACTGTAATGAGATGCATCTGTATTGTAATTGGAGCAGATGGTTGTAAACTTTGCAAGCCCCTGGCCCTCCACTTCACTGCCTGCACTGCTCTGCTACTCAGTGCACTCTATGTCCCAAATGGCACCCTATTCCCTATTAGTGTGCTACTTTTTACCAGGGCTCATAGGCCTCTGGTCAAAAGTAGTGCAGTATGTAGGAAATAGGGTGCCGTTGGGGACACAGAGTCTGCTACTGTTTCACGGACACTGCCTGATTCTCCATATCCAGCCAAACACATTACACACACACACACACACACACACACACACACACACACACACACAGGCCTATCATAAGGGGTCAAACATAAATTACAAAACTGCATTTTTTTATGCTTACACGTGTATTCTATACAAATCGGCACATTTACAAAATGTCAATATTAGTGACATTCTAATTTAACGGAAATACACTTTATAGTGATATGCAACTTTGTTCTGCCTGACAAGTGCATATGTTGATGCTAATTATTAAACTTTATGTCCTCATTTCACCTCATGCTTGGCTTATCTTGTCAGCTGTATTCTAAAGGTATCACCTGGCTGCTTCAGTCCATGGCCATCTGCAGATGGAGAAGACGTTTGCATCACAAGGGCACCCTGTAGTGCATTGCTTTTGACCAGGGCCCATTGGGCTCCGGTCAAAAGTAGTGCACTCTGTAGGGAATAGAGTGCCATTTGGGACGTAGCCCAGGACTTTGATGTTTGATGCATATTGACAGGATGCATCATCAAACAACGTGCTGACTCATCATACAATGCCTGCATATGGCTGAGTAGTCCGTTCAGTAGTCTGTAGTTTTCATGAGAGGGCCGGCCCTCCACTGTCAATTTAAGGCCCTGTGTGGTTCAGTTGGTAAGAGTGTGTTGCTAGCAATGCACATGTTTTGGGTTAAATTCTCGTAGCGATCACATACATATATTGCATGAGTAGCTGTTCGTTTCATCAGAGGGTCTGTATACTGTACTGCCTGTTGTGTAAGGATGCGTATCCCTAATATATTCTGAGGTTATTTCCTGAGAGCGTCTGCCCTCGCCCTCCACTGTCAGGTTAAGGTCTACCATATGCGGTTTGTGAGGTTGTACATATTATACTGTATGTTGTAGAAGATGCGTATCTCTAAAATATTCGGAGGCTATTTCATGAGAGCATCTGCACTCGACCTCCACTATCAGGTGAAGGTCTCCCTGGCTGGTTATGCTGTTCATAGGGAAGATGGGGGGTACTGCACAGTGTACTGTGTATTGTATAAGGACTAGAGTATCCATGAATTATTCCGAGGCTACCCTCTTATCTGTGGAGGGTATATGAGAGCATCAGGCTTAATCAGAGCTCTGCAGTGTTTTGATAGAAACCCCAAGACTAGAGAGAACACTACAGAAGCAGGGCTGTAGCCGCTGTAGCCGGTGGTAGAAGACCAAGACCCACAGTCAGCTGGAGACCCACAGTTGACTGTTAAAAGTTCACTCGTTCGAGTGACCCATTTTCACTGGTAATTTTTTATGCATGTACCCAGCGTCCTTTACAATTAAAAGCCCAAAACACAGCTATGTGAATCACTTCTATTCCAAATGGGATGAATAATTAATGAAGTTTATGCACAACTCAAGTTTTTTTTTATATGACCCAATATATAATACAGTAAACATGAGACAAGTTTATATAATCAAAATAATGAGTTGAGAAGTAGGCTACTCTGCATTGACCTGGTGATAAACCATGTCAAGAGCCTCTTGTAGTATCATTGCTCTGTTAACAGTGGTGGGACAGTACAGCAATTTACCATCTGTGTGTGTATGTGTGAGAGAGACCGAGACAGAGATAAAGAAAGAGAGAGATGGGGAGAGAGAGAGACGGAGAGAAAGAAAGAGACAGGTTGGGAGGGACAGAGAAGGAGGTAGGGAGAAAGAGAGAGGACAATATATCCTAATCTCTTTAACAGCTCACAGTAAACAGACAGAAAGTGATTGAGAGTTGATAATCCTGCATCTCTCAACTCTCGTTAACACAAAACTCATATCAGCACCATCATTTTTTCATGGACAGACATAAAGGAGAGTTGAAGGAGAATGTGCTAGTCACTCCGCTGTGCTGAAAGGACAGAACCGTTATCCAGCCAGCTATGGAGTTGTCATGTTTGTTGGCAGTGAAACAGTTTGTCGCATAGGTTGAGGGAAAGTAGTAGTGATGGGGGAAAAAATTGAAACAGAGTCCCCCCCCCTTTGTGGATCTGGAGTCAGTGGAGCACTCCTTCTAATCATGGCCTAATGGCAGATTACACCATCTCGCTTGCCAGACTCATGTCGCTCCAGGGTCTTTATTAAGCTTCATAACTGTGATGTCGGTAGGCTTTTTAGTCAGACTATACAGGCAACATAATGAATTACAGTGGACCAGCAAGGGCAGAAGCAAACCATCGACAGAGATGTCCACTTTGGCTGTGAGTCAGCTGAATGTGTCCCCAAGGTGTTTAGGAACAAGCAAAGAGTTTGGCTTGTGATTGTGGCTGCAGGAAAACTTTTTATTCCTCTAATTTAGACTGTTAGCATCCCAAATGCTAGCCTATTCCCTATATTGCATTACTTTTTAACAGGGCCCATAGGGCTCTAGTCAAAAGTAGTGCACAATGTAGGGAATAGAGTGCCATTTGCGACACAGCCTTAGACTTCAGGCAATGACACCCTCCTCATCCACTCTACCTCGACTATTCCCACAGACAGGGGTTATTAATCAAGTAAATAAATATGCCTGGACTGGAAATTATGTATATTTGGCCAGTAGACCGACCAACTGGGTGCTTCATTGCTTCAAATGCAGCACACAGCTCCCTGCCTCATCGGAATTGATTAACTTTTCAATGAGCTGGTTGTTTGTGTTATGAAGAACATAAAGCAGTGAATAAAAACAATTTGGTGCAAATGTCTGTGTGGCGTACGTATTTCCCTGCAAAGCCCATTGTCCATTATGATTCATGAGAGAGGTGGCGTCTTATAGAGGCTGAATGACGGAAGGGGAAAGTGGATAGCGAGGAGACAATAAATCGTCCTCATATTTCTTCTTTACTGTAATTTATGAAAATATGTGTTGGAGAAGTCGAGGCATGAATTGGATCTTATGAAGTCAAGGTTGCACAATGGTAGCGGCGGGAAGCGCTGGTCGTTTTTACTGTGTGAACTTGAGGCTGGCTCTGACAGTCATGAATCTAGATTATTAACGGAGAGAGCAGTGTTTAAGCAAGGAAATTGACATAAAACGGCAGTCCATCTATCTTTGATTCTGACCCATGCAATTCTGTATTAGCTCAAGGCAAAATTCTTCAAAAAACTGGCACCCTCAAAATGGACACATTCATCACACAGCCCTCATCATTGTAGATGAGTTGGTACTGGACCAAATATCTGTCATGGTGGCACTGTTTATAGTGTGTCCAACTGTGCTCTCAGCTTCAGTTCTACTTTGCTGTAATAACTAGAATATTCAACCTTGCTTCTACAGACTAGGCTGGGGTTGTTTCACATTCATACAGTCATCATTCAACACCTGATTTGCTTGGGCTTATTTTCCATTTTCACTCATGTATGTTACAGCTGTGACATTTGACAGGGTATGCTTTCTAAATGGCACCCTATTCCCTATTTAGTGCAATATTTTTAAACTGGGCCCATGGGAATAGGGTGCTATTTGGGATTGGGACTCTGAGACAGGGAAAAAGCACGGGTGTGCTACCTACCATTCAGCCATTTGCTATCATTCACCTATCGTTCACCCACCAGCTATCAGTATTACACTCCTGTATATGCAGTTGAGCTAGGTGATGTGTGAAAGCGAACCACTGTAACTATAATGAGCCTGTGACCAGAAAAGTATTTCAATCATCTTGTGTTCAACAAAAACATGGCTGTTGTTACATAGCTGATATTGTTCTTGTTACCTGCTGTTGTTTGCAATGATTAAAGCATTGACTTTAATTGTCATGTCCAAGTTGCCTGGCAGAAAGACATAGAATCATCAAAGTAATGATCAGATTGACAGATAGGTTCCTGATACAGTATCTGTTCTGTCATTTCTATCCTTTATACTTTCCACTGCCAACGGTGCTGTTCCACTGTTATCACATCTCACACCTCACTCCACACATTCCCTGACAGTGGCAGAGAGACTGAGGGATCATAAATTGTGTCCCCAAACTCCCAGTGACCTCTGTGACCTGGCCACTGATAGGTTGCTAGGATTTGGGTGGTTGCTGGGAGCTGGACAACCGACAGTACTCTTACCTGCTCAGGTCACACAGCCTCCTCTGTTTCTCTCCAAGAGGACATGTGTGATGGAGTGCGTGGACAGAAGTGAGTTGGTGTAACTATTGTAACTTGTGTGTCTATTGTTTACTGTTGTAACTATTATTAGTTGGTCATAGGAGTTGTGCTTTGTGTTATACAGTCCTTTCTTATTCTGTAGTTTTATACAGTCCTTCATTTGTCAATACCATTATTGCTCTCATTGTGCTATCATATTGTGTACAACCTATTCATTGCATTCATGTCTCTTTATACAGAACCACATCCATTGTCAAATGTCCTCTGGAAATAAAGTTTCTTAAATGTGTGTAACTCTGCGAAGTTGCCTTATTCCTCTGACCGGGAAACGTGTCAGTGAGTCAGACCAGCCCAACTGGAGAGCCGCTCTCTTTCCATTATTTAGTTTAGTCATTCGTATTAAAGGCTACGGTCAGGTGCGTTATGCAGAGAACAGAGTTTGACGTCTGAGAAAGTGTAGTGGAAAGACAATTTTACAATGGAAGATAATAGAAATGCTTATTTATTGTTAAAAGCGTTGGTTTTAACATGAAATAAGCATTTTATGAAGTTCCACTGTTAGAAGAGTTGTTGAATTTAATAATATAATATATGTCATTCAGCAGGTGCTTTGACCAAAGCAAAGCGACTTAAAGGCGCTGCATGGTCAATCTGCCATCTGCGTTGACCGCGTAGCATTTACGGTGAAACGGCCTCTGCAGAATTCGAGGCATTCATACTTCTTGCGCTTCGCGGAGCAGTGCAGTTCTGTTGAGCAGAGCTGTTGTGAAGGAATTTGTCAAGGAAGTGTATTTGTGTTTATACAGGACCTCCCATGTCAATGCGGAGCTATACGTAGCCCTCCGCATTGTTACAAAATGTGTGAGGCGCACCAGCGATGCGGCAGAGAGCGCAATTTGTCTTCTGCGTGCCTCCGGAGGCTCCGCGATTGCATCAAACAACCCTTATGGCACCTGTACTACGACCACGTTTTCGGATCAAACAGTCATGCGTGCAAACATTTTACGCACAGGTGGTCTCAGGAATCAAAGCCACTATGCTAGCGTTGCAAATGCCATGCCATTTCAAGTTGATAAAAATGTGTTTTTGGTAAAACCAACACGTTTCGGGACCAAAGTAGCGGCACTGTTCCTTTCCCATTGAGTAGTTATAGTGGAAAGGGCAGAGAAGGAGGAGAATCGGCAGAGTGTGAATTACAGGGAGGCGTCTCTCATTCCCCTGAATGAGAGATGAGCTCCCCTAAATGCAACAAAAGTCTAATTTAGGGAGGGGGGTCTCTGAATAATGTTATTATTTATCTTGTTTGTTTAAAATGCAATTTGTACTGCTACAGTGGTACATATGAAAATAAAAGCTTATTCCAAATTCAACGAAAACCACCCACCTCTGTGTCATGTGTCTGCACTTGTCATCCCCGGACAGTCCCATATTTCAGCTCCTTTTCAGGTGTCCGGGCAAAAAAGGTCATTTTGTCAGCAAGACGCATCAATTAATTCAGGCTACAAGAGTGCAGACCCAATGACAACTGCCAAATGTCTTTACACTTTTGGGTGTTATGTAACACATTTCTCTTTCCATTCATCAAATGGTGAGTGCAAAGTGCACTGTCTGGATGCTGGAATTATTTTGGAGTGTACGAACATGCCAATAATTTTTTTTTTAAGTGATTTGTTTGAAAATAAGATGAAAACGTCATAACTGACAGTGTTCATGCAAAATTAAAAGGTAATACAATTTTTACGTGTTAATTGCATGTCTTTACTATAAGGCCCATCGTTTTTTGGTTGTTGGTCCCATTAAATAAATATAGTTAATTTGCACTCTGAGAATCGGTCAGCGCATCTTGCCTTGCCTGGTGGTCACCCTCCAGCTCCCAGCCCTTCACTGACACATTCTGAGCTCCTACCCCGATTTCACTCTCCAGTGGTTCCCTCGGGAAGGCCAGGCAGAAAGGCTGACCCAGTGCCAAATCTGGGTAAGATCTAAAAAAAAAGGAACCCTCTTCTTCCAGCTCTGTTCTGTTCTGTTCTGTTCT